>VMDO01037061.1:0-14631 GCA_007922755.1 Pedetes capensis | reverse complement strand
GAGAAAATGCACAAAAGAGTATGAGATGTTCAATGGAAATGTCTTATATATGTGCCATTTGAGTTCCAGAAGAAGAGAAGCTATAGAACGGGGGCAGATAATATTTAAGAGATATTAGCTAGAAATATTTTAAAAAATTGATAAAAGACATCAATCCATGTATTCAAGAAGCACTAATAATTCCAATAGGAATAAATATAAAGAAAAATACCCTTGGGAACATCATAGAGAAGGCATAAAACCTACAGGAAAGTGTTGAAAGCTTCCACAAAAAAGGAGACATATGACCATCAGAAAGAACAAGGATAATACAGACAATGGATTTCTCAACAGAAACAAAGTAAACAAAGGAAGAACATAATGAAGTGATATCTTTTTTTTTCTTTTGGTACTTGGGGGTTGAACCCAGGGCCTCGCACTTGCATGCTCTGCAAGTGCTGGACCACTGAGCTGCACCCTCAGCCCATTTTTTTACTTTTTGAGACAGGGTCTCACTAAGTTACACAGACTGCCTCTGGTCTTGAAGTTGCAATCCTCCTGCCTCTCCCTCCTGAGCTGCTGGGATTACAGGCGTGCGCTCATGAAGTGATATCTTTAAAGTACAAAAAGTAACTGCCAAACCAAAATCCTATACCAAATGAAAATATCCTTCAAAGATGTAGGTAATTGCACATACATTATGGAGAATAGTATGGAGTTCTTTAAAAGTATAAAAATAGAATTTTCTTTTGATCCCACTCCTGAATATATATCCAAGGGAACTGATACTAGGATCTCAAAGAGATATCTGCACTCCTGTGTTCATTGAAGCATTAGTCAAAATAGCCAAGATATGGAAACAATCTAATTTTCCATTGACAGATGAATAAAGAAAATATGATATATTCATAGAATGAAATGTTATTCCATCTTTAAAAATAAGGAAATCTTGCCATTTGTGACAACATGGATGGATCTGGAGGACATTGTGCTAAGTGAAATAAACTAGACATAGAAGGACAAATAGTGAATTATCCTGTTTTCATAGAGAATCCAAAATAGTCAAATTCACAGAAGCAAACAATAAAATAGTTATCAGGGTCTCGGTAGAGAGAGAGATGAGAGGTGTTGGTCATAGTACAAAGTTTTGATTGTGTAAGTGAATAAGTTCTGGGTATTGGCCATCCACCATTGGGCTTATGGTTAACAATACTATATAGTGTACTTAAAATTTTTCTAACAGAATAGGTCTTATGTTAAATGTTCAATCCCAATAATGTTTTTACAGAAATAGAAAAATGCATCCTAAAATTCATATGGAAAACAAGGTACCCAAAATAGCCAACCCAGTCTTGAAAAATAAGAAGATGATGTGGGACTGCCATAAAGAAAAAACATACAGACCAATGGATCAGAATAGAAAGCCCAGAAATAAACTATCACCATATATAATTAAATGATTTTTTGATGAAAATACTAAGACTATCGAATGGAGAAGGAATAGTGTTTTCAATAAAAGATGATGAGAAAACTGGATATTCTTTTGCAAAATAATGAAGTTAGACTGTTACCTAACACCATATACAAAAGTTAATTCAAAATGGATCAAAGACCTAAATGTATGATGTAAGACCATAAAATGCTTAGAAAAAATATAGGCAGGACCTTTATGGCTTTGGGTTTGGCAGTTATTTCTTGGATATGACATCAAAGGCACAGGCAACAAAAGAATAAATAGACAAATTAGACTTGATAAAAACGTTTTAAATTTGTGCATCCAAAGACAGTATTTATGTTTGTAGCATAAAAATAACAATTTAATGAATTGGAAAAAATAATTTCAGGTCACTTATCTGATAAAGCATTCATATCCAAAATATAAAGAGAATTAAACTCAGTAATAACTCCAAATAATTCAAATCAAAAATGGCCAAAGGACTTGAATAGACATTTCTTGAGAAAAGATATACAGATGGTCAATAAGCACATGAAAATATGCTGAACATCACTAATGCTTAGGAAAATATAAATCAAAATACAATGGGTACCACCTCATACCCATTAGGATGGCTACTATTTAAAGAAAAAGTAACACATGTTGACAGGATGTGGAGAAATAAACTGGCATAGCCACTGTGTAAAACAGTGTGATAATTTCCATATAATCTTTCAACTCTACTTCTGAGTATATATCTAAAAGAATTGAAAGTAGGGTCTTGGAGGGATTTTGCACCCTCATTCATAGTAGCATTATTATTAGTAGTTAAAACATAAAAGTAACCAGTGTATCCATTGTTGGATGAATTAGTAAGCAAAATATATACAATGGAATATTATTTAGCCTTAAAAGGGAAGGGAATTCTGAAACATGCTATAACATGGATGAACCTAGAGAACATTATTCTATGGAAAATAAGCCAATCACAAAAAGACAAATATTGTACTCTCTGATTCTCTTATATGAAGTATTCTGAGTACTTAGAATCATAGAAAGACAATTTAATGGTGGTTGCCAGGGGTGGGGTGAAGGAGAAATGTTGAGTTATTCTTGAATGAGTATAGAGTTTCAGTTTTACAAGATGAAAAGAGTTATGGAGGTGGTTGGTGGTAATGACTACACAGTATTACAATTTAATACCATTGAACTATGCCTTAAAAATGGTTATGATGGTAAAATTTACATGTATTTTACCAAAAAAATGGGAAAAATATATCTAAGTACTAAGTACTTTTGGGAGTATGATAGAAGAGAACAAAATTTTACTAGAAACCCTTTAGGCAAAGAAACATTTAAACTTTGAAACATTTCCAACCTTTAGGACCAACATGATGAGAGAGTAATGGTTTGAAATAACAATTTTTTCAAATCAAACAAATATGTATCTTAGTATGCCCAAGTTTGGCTTAAAGAGGAAAAACATTTTTCCTTTTTTTGTTATTTCTAAAAATGAAACCTAAAATCATGAAATATATCCTAAAACTACTGGGAGAGTAAAGCTACTTTTCTCTAAGCATATTCCACTTATACTCTTGTTAAAGGGCTGATAGGTATTACACACTTAGTATAATTGTAGCATTTTATCAAGTTGGCAGGTACTCAGTAATCATTTTTGTCCCCATTAGGCAACAATAGATACAAAATAAAAGGACACCTTTGGTGTTCTTACAGCTGTGTCTGAATTGGAAGGCACCAGCACTCGTAATTCCAGACAGTGGGTGACCCAGTGGAGCTCTGACATTTTTCGTGATGATGTTGTTGTGTTGTTAGGTGCTGTCGAGTCGGTATCCGAGTCATAGCGACCCTCTGTACAACAGGGGAAACACTATTGTTGGTGCTTCTCTGCTGTTCATAGGGTTTTCAATGGCAGATTGATTTTTGGGAGGGGTTTGCCAGGTCCTTCTCCCAAGCCTACAGCTTCTGGTGTTCCCAGGCGGTCTCCCATCCAGGTACTAACCAGGCCTCACCCTGCTTAGCTTCCCAGATCCATTGGGATCAGATGCCACAGGGCTACGGCTGCAGGCCTTTCGTGATGATGTTGTTGTTGTTGTTGTTAGGTGCCCTTGAGTCGGTATCCGACTCATAGCGACCCTCATAGGGTTTTCAATGGCTGAGTGCTTCGGGACTGCCTTGGGAGTGGATTGCCAGGCCCTTCTCCCATTTTTGTGGTGCTGGGAATTGAACTCGGGGCCTCAGAGACTGCAGCGCAGCGCTCTACCCACTGAGCTAAATCCCAGCCCCTTCGTGATGATAGCTGCATATAAATACTTGGATCATCCTGGAGACTCCTGCTGCCTAGCCCAGTGTTTCTGTTTAGGTAATTCCTTCCCTTGCTGTATTTGTAAGTGCCAGAGATTTTATAAAGCTATAGTACAAGAATTAAATTCAGGAATCACAAGTCACTCCAGACTTATTTTTGGAGTTGTGAAACCAGGCAAAAGGAGCAAGTGTTTTTAAACTTAGGAATGTGTAGGCCAGGTGCAGTGGCACAGGCCTGTAATCCTAGGGATTTGGGAGAAGGAGGCAGGAGGATTGTGAGTTTGAGGCCAGAGGCAGTTTGTATAATTTAGTGAGACCCTGTCTCAAGATAAAAAAATTAAAAAGGGGCTAAGGGTGCATATCAGTAGTAGAGTGCTTGCAAAGTATGTGTGAAGTCCTGGGTTCAACCCCCAAGTACCAAAAACAAAACATAAAACTTAAGAATGTGTTATTTCAGCTTTAGTACATACAGCTGCACAATATATTAAGTGGCTTATTCAGGCCAATGGTTTATTATTCATTAAGAAAAATTCATTCATGAGAAAATAGTAACCCTTACCAAGGATTGGTTTCTTGTTCAACTTTACATGGATTTATATATCTATATGATGGAGATAATTAAAAGCAGAAATATTCCATCTCATTTTATTAGATTTTACTATAGGAAATGTAACTATAAAGAAATAAGGTGTTTAAAAATAGTCTGTATCTTAGACATCCAAATAAATTTATTGTTCAAATATTTCATCCTATGGGAAGGTACTACTGCATGGATATTACCATTGCTCAAACATTTTTGAAAGTAATTTTCTGGAATTTTCTTGATGCTAGTTTATGTACCATTTGAAAAGACATAGTTATACCTTGCATAGCAGAGAACTAGTGACTGAATATGCTGATATCTTTGTTGGGAGCTTTTTTATTATTGCATTTATCTTGGTACTTGTAATGGGTCGGTTTAATTTGCTTATGTCCTTAGGGTTTAGTTTTGGTAAATCGTATATTTTAAGGAATTTATCCATTTCTTCTGTATTTTCATTTGTTGGGAAGTACAGTCTCTCAAAGTAGTTTCTGATGATCTTCTGAATTTCATTGACATTTGTTGTCAATTGTCATTTGCTGTCAGTTGTTGTCATTGTCATTGTTATATCCTCGTCATCTGTGATTTTTAAAAGTTTGGCCTTTTCTCTCTTTCTTTTGGTGAGTCTGGCTAAGGAAGTGTCAATTTTTTTTGATCTTTTTGAAGAACCAGCTCTTGGTTTCTTATTTTGTTGTATTGTCCTTCTAGGCTTTATTTTGTTAATTTCAATCACTTCCTATTGCTTCCTGACATATTGGCCTAGGGTCGATTGTCATTTATCATCTAATCCCAGGCCTTAGTTTGAAATCCTGATGTAAGTTTGCACTAAGGATTCTGGTTTTAACAGTAAGGTCAGTGGGGGTGGTTTTGAAGCAGGGGAGGGACATGGTATGGGATCATGGAAATTTGACTGGCTTATGACCCCTGCATGCCTGTCATCTTGTCATGCTGTGGAGTCCTGCATGCTGCTGTGCTGCTGAAAGATATGCCACCAGTATCTCAGATAACAGCAGGGCCACCCATGTGGACAGGTTTTAGATGAGCTTCCAGAGTATGACAGACTAGGGGTAAAGACTTGGTAGCCCACTCCCAAAACAATTATTGTTGATGCCTTAAACAATTAGCTATTAAAAACCCTATGAATAGTAGAGACGCACTGTCAAATATACTGCCAGAAAATGAGCCCGCCATGCTGGAAGGCATCAAAGAATGACTATGTAAGAGTTGCTCCTCAAAGCAGAGTTGACCTGAATGATGGAAACGGAGTAAAGCCCCTGGGATCTGCAATTGCTGATGTGGCATGACTCTAAAATGAGAAGAAACATTGTGTCTGCAACATTGGACTCAAACCTAAAAGTATGATGTGCATGTCACAGTGTTGGTTAGTATTTTGTTGTGCTGTACACAGGGTCACTATGAGTTGGATCCAATGGGATAGCACCTAAAAACAACAACAACAACAACAACAACAACAACAACAACAACAATTCAGCCTCTTTAAGGATGATGTGCTTGTTTGGACATGGTTGCTGCTGCCAAGTTAGATGCAGTGGTTATTTGTTACCTGGCAAGTCTGTGATTCTCCTTCTTTACTTTTTAGTCAAAGTTCACACTGTCTTTGATTTCTTTTAATCAGCCTGTTTTTTGTCTACATGTTATTTTCCTGTCTCTTGGAGTTGCATCACATTGTAGGAAACTGTGCTGTTGGATTCCTATGGCTGTATAAACACCACGAAGACAGTGCAGGGAGTCTCTCAGCTTGCCAATAAGTATGAGTTGAATGAGGATACTATTCCCAACATCTTCCTCGCTGTTCTCCTGCATGGTCAAGTAGCCTAGCTTTTTAGACCTAGTCATTAAACATTAAAGTGACAAATAAAGTAATATGACAGAATGACAGTCTTGCTTTTCCTAGAATCAAATGATGCAAATGCCCTTAATTGGACTCAATTCCATATGCCTAGAGAGTAAACTCTTCTTCTAAAAAGATAGAATACTAATGTCTTGCATTGATGAAGGGCCTTTAATTGAAGTTTTTCCACATGGTTTAAAAGCCAATATGGCACAGTAAAAGCAAAGCAAAGCGGTCTTCTACCACAAATGGAATGTAACAACTGCTTAATGGTCTATTACAAAACAGTAGACCAGGAGCTATAAAAAGCTGTTAAATATATCATTAATATTTATATCAAATAGAAAGTATTAACACATAAAGTTGAATTTTAAAAAAAGTAAGTTTCTGGAGAGTGAGAACTAGCTCATTTTAAACTCTGAGGACAGAACAAGAAGCAGTCTTCTGTTGTGTCAGGATCTTGTTATGCTTGACATTCAAAGGTGATTGGTGAGTTTATCTCAACATCTTTAATGTATGGGCATGGCGGGGGAAGGTCTCTGCTATGTCTGATACTTCATCATTGCAGAGCTTACAACTATATTGTGAGATACATAATATTATTGAGGACATTATAGAGAAAGGAAAACTGAAGCTCAGAGAAGGTTAAAAATTTATCTGTGATAACTCATTTATAAAGAAACTAGAATTCAAATTGTTGTTGTTGTTAGGTGCCGTCGAGTCGGTATCCGACTCATAGCGACTCTCACAGGGTTTTCAATGGCTGACATTTTCGGGATTGTCTTGGGAGTGGATTGCCAGGTCCTTCTCCCATTTTTGTGGTGCTGGGAATTGAACTCAGGACCTCAGAGACTGCAGTGCAGCACTCTACCAACTGAGCTAAATCCCAGCCTAGAATTCAAATTAGGTCTGCTTAATTTTGAGTCCACATTTTTTCCTCCTCTGCCATACTACTTTTTACTGTAGCTATTGACTCCTCTTGTGCTCAAAAATAGGCAGTCTGTCTTTTGTGTAACAGATCTTTTGTCTCCTCCATCATAAATTTAGGGTAGATTTCTTAGAAGAAAATGGAGGAGCTGGTCTTGTCTCTCCATATGCTTTCTTAACTAACACTGGCTTGTGCTCCCCAAATAGTACATATATGTTTTCTGGCCTCTCTTTAGCATAGTATAAGTTCCTTGTCTTACCAAGAATACTTTTTCTAAGTTGTTCAAGTGCTCATGAATGTGGCTGGCTTGTTGACTTGGATTGGCCCTTACGGTTCCAACCTCATTCTTATCCTTCTTGAGGAACCTCTACGGTCCTAATGCAAATGGTTTCCTATCTTTATATCCCAGAGGCACAGATGTTTTTTTGGCTACTGCCTACTGGTTATCTTCCATAAGCAATATTGTGTTAACTAGCAACCTCTTCTTGCTACTCTACCTTTTTCCAGAATACCTATTCTGAAATATTTTCCATTTATCTGTGTAAGTCAACCAACAAGTTTATTTTGCTTTTCTTACAGTCTCCTCTTCTCCCAATTTTGATAGTTGTATTATATCTACATTGCCAGAGCAGACAATGGTTGCTTGCTATCTTGTCACCTTTATCCCCACTAAAATGAGAAAAATATAGATGTAATATTTTTGTATATCAAATTGAATGGTCTTCTTTCTGCTACACATGTTTCAGTGAGATAAATGTGCCTGTACTTTCACGAGCAAGTTCCTAAAAACTGGACCAGGATAGTTTTCTAAACTTCAGAGCTCATGAGCTGCCTCTTCTGTTGTCACTTTCAAGTATTGAAAAATGTGATCTCCTTGTATATTTGTCTCTCTAGTTATTCTTTTAAAATTGCCTCCATTGGCTTCCTCTGCCACTACCCACTGAATCTAGATGGGCTATTTCTTTCTCTTTTTTTCCCCTGTATAACCTGGAGTTCTGTTTGCAGGGTATGTCCTTTGTGGGGGGGCTCTTTAATTTCTAAGAGGGCCTATTGGACCAGACTGTTCAGCGTCTGAGACCCCCTGCAGTCATCCTGTGCTCACCTTAAGTGGGTGGAGGAGAATCCTTCTCCTGTTTCAACTGTTTTCCTCTGTCGTACGGAGCCCTCCATTCCTGGGAGCAGCTTCTCCTTTTCATGGTGATGATTTTTTGGCATTTTCTGGGTTCCTGGGCTTATAGAGCCATCAGAAATCCCTTTGTCTTCCCTTCTTTTCTTCAGAGCTTCTGTTTTCCACATTTCCCTTGCATCTAATTTGTACTCTGGGTTGATGGGGAGTCACATCTTGCCATATTTGTCAATGTCAGGGTCCTCGAATTATTGTTTTCCCTTTTTTCATATGCTACTCTACTTGATTTTTCTATTTTTGAGAAGAGCTCAGAGACATTTAAAATCTTTGCAGTTTCCACAGCATCTTGCTAAAGGATAATAATCTCTTCACTTCTCTCTCTTCTACTTTCACCCTCATGGTCTATTCTCAACCCAGAATGAGCCAGCTAAAAGTAAGTTAGACCATGTTTGCTGAAAATTCTTCAATGGCTCCCAGTCTAAATCAGGGAAAAGATAAGATCCTCACCAGGATCAGTAAGGCCCTCCATGATCTGGTTCCTCATCCTATCTCCCACTTTCTCTTCTACTAATTTCCCTTTGGGCTGGGATTTAGCTCAGTTGGTAGAGCGCTGCTATGCAGTCTCTGAGGTCCCGAGTTTGATTCCCAGCACCGCAAAAATGGGAGAAGGATGTGGTAATCCACTCCCAAGGCAATCCCGAAGCAATCAGCCATTGAAAACCCTATGATGGTCGCTATGAGTCAGACACGTCTCGATGGCACACAACAACAACAACAACAACACTTTCCCTTTGCTCACTCTCCTTCTTCATCCTTCCACAAAAATATAGGGTTACTCAAACTTGAGAACTTTGCATTTACTGTTTTCTCAGTATTGAATTATCTTCCCTAAGACAGCCACTTGGTCTGTTTCCTCATTTGCCTCTGGTCTTTTGTCAAATGTCACATTGTGTGTAAAGCCTTCAGTGCTCAATTAATGTGAAATAGCTTACTCTACAACATTTACCACCTCTTCTCTGCTTAGTTTTTCCTCCTTAGCACCTATCACTATTGAACTTGCTATTCATTTTCCTTATCATTTTTATTCATTGTCCATCTCTGCACCAGACAAAGATGAATGTCCATTTGGTTTATTGCTCTATTTCCAGCTCCAAGAACAATTCCTGACATATAGTGGTTCAACAATAGCCATTAGTTTAATACACTAATAAAGGAAGGAAAATATATAATTCTGCTGTAAAAGTTCAGAAGGAGGCATGGTTATAGCAGGTGAGGCATAGGAGATCAAGCAAAGGGAAGAGCTGACTAGTTCTCAAAAGATGAACAGGCTTTAAACAGATTTATCTGCTGCTGTGATTTCACAGAGGTCTACATTTATTCCAGACAGGTATGTGATATGTCACAGAGGTAGAGATGGCAGGGTGGGAAGGCAGATGAAGTTGTCAAAGTGATGCCAAGTTTGAGTGTTAATGATTTGGAAGGTGATGGGTCTATGTGTGTTAAAGGGAGTTATGTTTAGATTAGGCTTTGAATCCTTCAGAGTTCTTGGATGTATGAAACATAAACCAGGTGAGGCCATCTGGTCAGGCCAAAGGCAATTTGTTGGAGAATTGGAGCTGACAGAATTAATGGGAGGTTTGTGGAATTAAAAGTTGGCCAACAGCTAGGCTTGGTGGCACATATTTGTAATCCCAACACTTAGGAAGTGGAGGCCAGGGGACCACAAGTTCGAGGCCAGCCTGAGCTGTATAACAAGTGCGAAGTCAGCCTGGGTTATATGACAGTAGCTTGCCTGAAAAAGAGAAAGTGGTAGTCAACAGAAACTACTTCAAAGGTCAACCTGCCACAACTCTCTCTGAAATGAATATTAGCCCTCAAAGTTTCTAATACATGTAGTCATTTTTTTGCTAGTGGAAATTGGATTGTTGTCAGGTTTGTGCTGCTATAAACAGTGTTATGAGCATCAATATACGTGTTTTCTGGAGCAGATGCTGGAGCAGATGTACAAACTTCTCTATGGGGTGAAACTGCCAGATTATCAGAAATGTCCATATTCAGCTCTATAAAATGATACCAAACTGTTTTTCAAAGTGATTATACCAATTCGTCTTCCCACAAGATTGCATAAATGTTCCTTTGCTCTATGTCCTTACCTATACTTCACATTTTAAAAAATTCTTAAAAATTCTTTTATTTTCTTGCAGTACTAGGGAGTTGAACCTGGGGCTTCAAATGTGCATTTTGCAAGCACTCAATCACTGAGCTATAGCCCCAGCCCCATAATGTTTTTAAAAAACTATATGTTTTAAAATTTGTATATAGTAAAATTTACTCTTGTAACTTGCTACTCTGTTATGGGTTTTAACAAATGCATGTAGCTGTGTATTTGCTACCATAATCAGGATACAGAATACTTCTTTCAACCTAAAATATCCCTTTGCTGCCTCTTTGTAGTCAATCCCTACCCTATCCCCAGGCTCTGGCAATCATTGACTTGATTTTCTTTCTAGAATGCCATACAAGTGAAACCATACTCTCACCAAAATGCATTTGAAATTGATTCATTTATTTCATTTTATCAATACTTCATTCTTTTTTATTGCTAATTAGTATTCCACTGTACAGACATACCACAGTTTGTTTACAAATTCCCTAAGTGAAGGTCATTTGGGTTGTTTCCATTTTGGTAATTATAAATAAAGCTGCCTTTAATATTTGTGTATAGATTTTTGTGTGAACTCATTTTTACTTCTCTTGGATAAATATCTAAAAGTGGGATTGTTGAGTCATGGTAACCATATTTAACTTTATAAAAATTATCCATATATTTTCCACAGCAGATGTGTGCCACTCAGTAATGAGAGTTCTAGCTGCTCTGCATCCTTGTCTGTACTTGGCATTGTCATTTTAAAAACATATGCTAAAAGACGGTCAAGATGGCAGACTGATAACTCCTGTCTTGAGACCCCAAGAAACAGGAGAGCTTAAATAGTGGTTCAAACTTTATACTGAACAGTTACAAATAGTAAAAAACAAAACAAAACAAAAACAAAAACAAAAAAAAGGAAAAGGAAAAGAAAATATAAGAGAGAGAGAGGTAAAATATAAGGAGCTTGTTGTTGTTGTTGGGTGCCCTCGGGTTGTATCCAACTCATAGTGACTCTCATAGGGTTTTCAATGGCTGATTGTTTGAGGATTATCTTGGGAATGGGTTGCCAAGTCCTTCTCCTATTTTTATGGTGCTGGGGATTGAACCCAGGACCTCAGAGACTGCAGAGCAGCACTCTGCCACTGAGCCAAACCTCAGCCCCAATTATAACATCAACTACAGAAAATAAGAGAAGGAAATATCATGGCAGGAGGGAGAGAGATCACTATCAGAAATGTGGAGCTTTGTCCCATCAGGAAGAAAAAATTACTAACTTAGCAGAACCCAGCCAACAAGACGGCCAGCAAGAATTCCATCAGTGATTCTATCAGAATGGTGTAGCTTGCCCAGACTGTGGAGGAAGTTTGGAGGAGGAATTCGGAGGAGGAGTCCAAGCTAGAGATACACCTGAGAAGATGCTCCTGGTGATCCCTTATCATTCCCGCCCACAGGGCACAGAGTGCACACAGTGCAGCAAGAATTCCACAAAGGAGCCCAGGGCTTGGATCACAGCCGAGCATGGCCCTGACCACTTGCTATCATCCTGCTGATGTGGCACTGGAGGCACACTCCACAGGGTGAATTCTGCCAATGAGCCTTGAAGCCAAGACATGTTGGTGAGTGCAGTGAGTGGGGCCCTTGCGACCCAACTCACCATCTTCCCGCCGAGGTAGACCTGGTTGCACATGATCTGTGGTGGGAGTTCAGAGCAGTGTGAGTACTGCATGGGAACACAGGCGTCAGACTGGCTGGAGGCAACATGTCCTCATCCTGCAGCATGGGGTCTGTGAGTGAGGCCCAAAGCCTGGCTGAGCCAGTGAGTGTGGTGCTGGTGACCCGACCTGCTGCTGGAGGGACACTGAGTGCACAGTCTGTGTTAGGAGTTCCATGTTGTAACGCTTGCCTCAGATCTGCTGGCTATCAGTGAGGGAATGTGTAGGGATTCTCTTTTCACATGGAGGAATTCAAGTACTGAGCCTGATACACAGGGAAAAGGTATCAATATTAACTTTGGTGGGACAACTTGCACCCAGACAGAGGTAGCTAATAGGGGCAGTGGCTCACCTAGGAACTTTAGGCAAGAGGTGCAGCAAGGAGCAAGACTAGGGATCCAGCCTAATCCTCCTCAACGTAGAAATACATACACTCACATAGACTGAAGAAGGAGTGGCCAATGTCACATTAAATGAGGAAAAATTGTAACCATTTCCTCTAAAATCAGGAACAAGACAAGGATGCCCACTCTCTCCTATCTTATTCAACATTGTGATCCAAGTCCTAGCCAGAACAATCAGACAAAACAAAGAAAACAAAGGGATACAGACAGGTAAAGCAGAGGTCAAATTATCCTTGTTTACAGACAACATGATCCTTTACCTAAAGGACCTCAAATTTCCTCTAGGAAACCGTAGAGCTAATTAACTCCTTCAGCAAAGTAGCAGGAAAGAAAATCAGTAACACTCAAAAATCAGTAGCCTTCCTTTATACCAATAGTGAAGAGGAAGAAAAGGAAATTAAGGCAACAATCCCATTCATAATAGCCCCCCCCAAAATTAAATATTTGGGAATCAACCTAACCAAAGACCCTGACGATCTCTACAAGGAAAACTTCAAACATCAAAGAAAGAAATTGCAGAGAATACTAGAAGATGGAAGGACATCCCCTACTCATGGATTGGGAGAATCAATATAAAAAATGGCTATATTACCAAAAGCAATTTACATATTTAATGCAATCCCCATTAAAATCACAATGACAGACTTTGTAGAAATAGAAAAAATAATCCAAAAATTCATATGGAAACACAAAAGACCTCATAGAGCCAAACCAATTTAAGCTGTAAAACCAGTGTAGGCAGGATCATAATTCCTGACTTTAAATTATACTACAGCACTACAGTAGCAAAACCAGCTTGGTACTGGCACAGAAATAGGCTTGAAGACCAACGGAACAGAATTGAAGAGCCAGAGATAACCCATGCAACTACAGCTACCTGATCTTTGACAAAGGGGCTAAGGACATTCAATGGATAAATGATAGCCCAAAATGGTGCTGGGAAAATTGGATAGCAATTTGCAGAAAATTGAAAATAGATCTGTATCTCTCAATTTTCATGAGAATCAATTTGAAATGGGTAAGAGAACTCAACATAAAACCAGAAACCTTAAAGCTACTAGAAGAAAAGATAGGAAACATGCTCCAACACATAGGCACAGGAAAGTATTTCCTCAACAAGAGTCCACTCACTCAGGAAATGGCAGCGAGAATTGACAAATTGGATTACATGAAGTTAAACAGTTTCTGTACAGCAAAGGAAACAATCAACAGAGTTAAGTAAGAACCAACTGAATGGGAAAAAAATCTTTGTATCCTACACATTTGACAAAGAACTAATTTCTAGAATATACAAAGAATTTAAGAAAGCAAATCTCAATACAACAAATAATTCAATACACAAATTAGCAAAGGAAACAAACAGTTTTCAAATGAAGAAATTCGTAGGGCTAAGAAACACGTGTAAAAATGCTCAATGTCCCTAGCCATTAGTGAAATACAAATCAAAACAACACTGAGATTCCATCTCTAGTAACAATACCCAAGGTCAGCAAAACAAATAATAACAAATGCTGGTGAGGATGTGGAGAAAAAGGAACACTTTCACACTGCTGATTGGATTGTAAATTAGTTCAACTACTTTGGATGTCAATATGGAGATAACTAAGAAAACTAAGAATAGAATTGCCAAAACACCCAGCTCTACCACTCCTGGGAATATACTCAAAGGGACATAAGTCATCATACCACAGAGACACCTGCATCCCCCTATTGAATGCAGTACTCTTCACAATTACAACCAACAAGATGTCCATCAACAGAAGAATGGATTAAAAAATATACTACATATACACAATGGAATATTACTCATCAATAAAAAAGAATGAAATAAGGTCATTTTTAGCAAAGTGGATGGAACTGAAGAGTATCATGTTGAATGAATGAACAGTCTCAAAAAGAGAAATACCATATATTCTCACTTGTATGTGGGAATTGAATGTTAAAAGAAGGGAAAAATGTTTGTAAACGTAGATATATAAAAATGAACAGTCAAACTTAGCTAAGAAGGGAAAATATGAACAGAGTAGAAGGAAGGAGGGAGGGGACTAGCTAAGGAAAGTGAAGGTTGTGGAGGGTGTGAAGGGCAGGGAAATAATGTAAAAGAATAAAGGGGGAGAGTATAATCTCAAAGTAAATAATGCAAC
>VMDO01037060.1:0-14624 GCA_007922755.1 Pedetes capensis | reverse complement strand
TGAGAAAAGCATCACATTAATACCAGTGTAATAAGTTTGAAAAATAGTTAGGAATACACTTAATAAATAGCCCCTATATAAGTAAAACTAAAACCTTTACAAAAGGGACACTTGCTAAACAATTATAGGCCATATATTTTGTGAAAAACTGAATGTGGAAATATGTGTTTGTATATTAAAATATATTTTAAGTAAACCTAATTAGAATAACAAGAGAAAATTTAAAATAGAGCTAAATGCCTGAGATTACAAAAAAAATTTTAAACATTAAAAATATAAATGATTAGGGAAGGGCATCAGAGCGTGTATGAACAAATCAATATTGTATTGGCACTGGCACATGTAGCAGAGATTTAGTTGCCCACACAAATCCATTCTTCCCCTCTTCCACTATGATAATTTCTATAATTTCTATCTGGGCACATGGTTTACTAGATAAACCACATTCCATAGCCTGTCTTGCAATTTGATTTGGTCATGTGACTGTAGTTAGGCTGTAACTAATTAGACGTTAACAGAATTCAATGTTCCACTTCTCCATAAGTTTTGTAACACATATTGGCATGCCACACTGTACTTAGTCCACTGGTTTTCAGCTAAAACTGGAAATGGAAGCGATTTAGTTTATATGTGTACCAGGAGTGATCTGATCCTCAATAATCAGAAGAACCACCTCTCCCATACTGAGCTAGCTCATTTACAGTAGTAGCATATGACAGGAAAATAAAGTCCCTTTTATTCTCAAAGTTTTTGACTGTGTTATTTCATTGGCTTGCAGTATCTTAATCAGATAAATTGATTAGTCAAAATGAATAGTGATTCCAGAAATATACTCCCAAAACTTAAATATAAAAATAAATTTTTATTCAATAGGGATGAAAAGGAAAGAATTATTTACTCCACAAAAAAAAAAATGCTAGCATAAAATGTTGTCCAAGTGGGAGAAAATAAATATAGGAAATAAAATTCATATACCTATTTGTGGGGCACACACCTCCTGGTCCAGCCCAGATGTTCAGAAGGGAGGTGCCACCATGCACACAGATATCTTAATCACAAGTTGCTCAGGACCCTCAGGTGAGGGACATGGACCCCTCTCCCTCTCCCTCTCCCTCTTCCTCTCTCTCCCCTGACCTCATGGGCAGAGAGAAACCCAAATGAGTGTTATAGACTGAGTGTTATCAGTACTTTCTGCTGCCTTGGGGGCAGCTGTGGCTCTTCTGCCTCCAACACTGGGACCGGAGATTGTCCTCAGTTTCTGTCCCTAGGCACTGGGCAAAGGGACTGTCCTCAGCTTGCTTGTAGTCTTTGAGAGTGCCATCTAGTTGTTCTGGTCTCAGTGGTCACAAGGAGAGATGCTTCCATGTTGCTGGTCGAATCCAGAGAGAGTTCTTTTTTCCTTGGCGGTCAGACAGAGAGAGAGTTCCCAACAGGAAGAATCAGTAACCACAGCTCTCACCAGCAACCGCTGCACCAGCTGCACCAGCTGCACCAGCTTCAGCTTCCTGCTCTCTTACATGCAGAGTGAGCTTTGTTTATATAGCCCTTGGGTAACTAACTGCCTTAACTGCCTCAAGATAACAATCAGGTGGGGGCACAAGGAGCTAGGTGCAAACAATTTAGGAGTGGCATTCAAATAAAAAGTGAAACTAGGTATCACTCCTTTGGTAATCAAGGGGAGATCCAATCAGGGGGCAAGATGAGGGTTGAATAATTCCCTATACTTATGAAAAGAGATTTTCAGAATATTAGTGATTTAAAGGGCTGGGGTTTAGCTCAGTTGGTAGAGGGCTGCTCTGCATTTTCTGAGGAACTAGGTTCAATCCCTAGCACCACAAAAATGGGAGAAGAATGTGGCAGTCCATTCCTGAAAACAATCCAAAAGCAATCAGCCATTGAAAATCCTCTGAGGGAGGGAGGCAGAGGCAGGAGGATCACAAGTTCAAGACCAGAGGCAATCTGTGTAACTTAGCGAGATCCTGTCTCAAAAAAAAAAGTAAAAAAACAAAAGTGGGCTGGGGGTGCAGCTCAGTGGTCCAGCACTTGCAAAGCATGCAGGCGCGAGGCCCTGGGTTCAAACCCCAGTACTGGAAAAAAAAGAAAAAAACCTCTAAGGGTTGCTATGAGTCTGATACAACTCAATTACTCCTAACGCCAAGTACAATGATCTAAAGGCAAAAATAAGACAATTAATTCTCAGAAAAACCTGAGAGTGGTGGCAAACAGGAGGATCCCAGTTTCCAGGCTGGAGGCAATCTGTAAAATTTAATGAGACATTGTCTCAATTAAATAAAAAAGGGGGCATCTAGGGGTACAGCTCAGTGGCAGAACATTGGAAAAGCATGTGTGATGCACCTGGCTTGGTGCCAGAGTAGGGGAAAATAAAAAAGTCTCAGAAGAGCCAGGACAAAAAAATGGGGTTGTTTTTCTTGTTGGGTGCCTTTGAGTCAAGTCCTGCTCATAGAGACCCTATTTACAACAGTACAAAACACTCCTCATGCCATACAGATGATCTTTTTTACATTTAAGCTCATAGTTGCAACCACTGTGTCAATCCATCTAGTTGTAGATCTTTCATTTTTTTAGATAACCCACCACTCTTCCAAAAATAATGTCCTTCTCCAGGTATTGATCCTTCCTGACATTTCCAAAATATGTCAGATATAGACTAGCCATCTTTGCTTCCAAGGAGCACTCTGATTACACTTCCTCTAGAATGGATCTGTGGGTTCTTTAGACAGACCAGGATATATTCAATATTCATCTCCAGCACCATAATTCAAAAGTATCAATTCTTCTCCTGTCTCCCTTATTCAACATCCAGCTTTCAAAATTTTATGATGCAACTGGAAATACCACAGCATGAGTCAGGCACACCTTCATCTTTAATGTGACATCTTCACTTCTCAACACTTTAAAGAAGTCTTTAGCAATAGCTTTTCCCAATGCAAGAGGTCTTTTGATTTCTTGACTGCTGCTTCCATGGATATTGATTATAGAACCAAGTAAAGCAAAATGTTGAACCACCTGAATCTTTTCTCTATTCATCATGAATTTGCTTACACAGTTGTAAGGATTATTGTGTTGTTGATGTTAAGGCACAATTCATACTGCAGGCTGTGTTCTTTGATCTTCATCAATAAAAGATTCAAATCCCCTTCACTTTCAGCAAGCCAAGTTGTGTCATCTGCATAACACAAGGTGTTAAAGAGTCTTCCTCCAGTCCTGATGCCACGTTCTTCTTCTTAAAGTACAGCTTCTTGGATTATTTGCTCAGCATAAAAACTGAAGAGGTATGGTGGAAGAATATATCCCTGATGCAGACCTCTCTTGATTTTAAACCAGGCAAGGTTTCCTTGGTCTGTTTGAACAACTATCTCCTAATCTATGTACAAATCCTTCAGGAGTAGAATTAAGTGCTCTGGTATTTCCATTCTTCACAATGCTATCCACAAATTGTGATTCACACAGTCAAATGCCTTTGCACAGTAAATAAAACATAGATACATATCTTTCTAATATTTTCTTTTTTTGGCTAATGTCCATCTGACATCAGGAATGATGTCCCTGGTTCCATGCCCCCTTCTAAATCTGGTTGTTTTTCTGGCAGTCCCCTGTTAATGTACTACTGAAGTTACTTTTGAATGATCTTTGGTAAGATTTTATTTCTATGAGATACTAAGGCTATTGTTCAATAATTTCTACATTTGGTTGGCTCTTCTTTCTTGGGAATAAGCACAAATATGAATCTCTTCTAGTCAGTTGGCCAGGTAGCTATTTTCCAAATCTGTTGGCATAAACAAGTTAGCACTTCCAGTGTTGCATCTGTTTGTCCAAACATCTAAATTAGTTTTGCATCAATTCCTGGAACTTTGTGTTTTGCCAATTCCTTCAAGGCAACTTTCATTTCTTCCTACAGTACAGTTGGTTCCTGATCATATGCAATCTCTTGAAATGGTCGGCTAGGGAGAAGGACCTGTCAATCCACTCCTGAAACAATCTGCCACTGAAAACCCTATGAATAGCAGGGAAGCACTGACAATAGTGCCTGGCATGGCACAGTGTCAGGGGGTGTTTCATTCTGTTGTACATAGGGTCACTCCAAGTTGGACCTGACATGATGGCATCTAACAACAAAACAATGAAATGCTTTGACATCCACCAATTATTTTGGCATAATGACTCTCTGTGTTCTTTCCATCTTCTTTAGTGTTTCTTACATCATTTAATATTTTCCATGTAGAATCCTCCACCATTGCCACTAGAGGCTTGAGCTTTTTCTTTAATTCATTAAGCTTGGGAAACACTGTGTGTTCTTCTCTTTTGGTTTTCTATCTCTAGCTCTTTGCACATATCTTTACATGTGATTTTGTCTTTTTGGCCTGCCTTTTGAAATTTTCTATTTTATTCTTTCACTTTATCATGTCTTCCTTTTACTTTTGCTGTTCAACTTTCAAGGGCAAGTATCATAGACTCTTTTGACATACAATTTGGTCTTATCATTTTTTTCCTTTCTTTTTAATAATCTTTTGCTTTTCTCATGAATGATGTCTTTGATGTCATGTCACAACTCATCTCGTCTTTGATCATTACTATCTAGCACATCAAATCTGCTCTTGAGAGGGTCTCTGAACTGAGGTGGGATATATCAAGATCATACTTTGGCTCTTGTACACTTATAATTTTTTTAAATTTTCAGTTTGAACCTTCATATGAACAGTTGATGATCTGATCCACAGTCAGCACATGGTATTGTTCTGGATTTTGATACTGAACTTTTCCATCATCTCTTTCCACAAATGTGACCAGTTTTGTTCCTGAATGGTCCATGTGGTGAATTCTATGTATATAGCACCATTTATGCTGATGAAAAAATGTATTTTCAATGAAAAGGTTGTTGCTCTGACAAAATTCTGTCATGAAATCTCCAGCATTGTTTCTGTCACCAACGCCATATTTTCCAACTACTGATTCTTCTTTGTTTCCAACTTTTGCATTCCAGTCACCAGTAATTATCAACGAATCCTGATTTCATGTTCAATCAATTTCATATTGCAAAAGCTGGCAAAAATCTCCCTTTCTTTATTTATAGCCTTTGTGGTGGGTGTTTGAATTTGAATAATAGTCATATTAACTGGCCTTCCTTGTAAGCATATGGATATTATTCTATCAATGACAGTATTGTACTTCATGGCAGATCTTGGGGTTTTTTTGTTTGTTTATTTGTTTGTTTTTTGATAATAAATGCAACTCCATTTCTCTTTAAGTTGTCATTCCCAGCATAGTAGACTGTATGATTATCTGATCCAACATGGCCAATACCAGTCCATTTTAGCTCACTGATGACTAGAATGTCAATGCTTATGTGCTCCCTTTCCCTCTCAACAATTTCTAGTTTACCTAGATTCATACTACATACATTCAATGCCTCAACTCTTAATGGATGTTTACAGCTGTTCTTCCTCATTTTCAATCTTGCTGCATCAGCAAATAGAGGTCCCTGAGGCTTTACTCCATTTCCATCATCAAGGTTGACTCTACTTTGAGGAGGTAAATCTTCCCCAGTAGCCTTTTGAATGCCATCCAACCTGGGGGCTCATTTCCTGGCACTATATCTGACAGTGTTTCTCTGATATTCATAGGTTTTTCAATGGTTAATTAGGAAGAAGTTATTAATAAAAAATTTAAATACAGATATAAAAGCTGACATGTTTGGTAAGAGTCATTAATAGTCAAGATAACTTTGAATATAATCAAAGTAGACAATTGTAAATACAGAGGATGCCACAAATGCATTAGCATTTTAAATATTAAAAGTGTGCTGATATATACTTATAGCAAAAGATGATAACAAGTCATATTTGACTTCTGCAATTACAAGAATTGCTCAAAGTGGTTGCCATCATAATTGCATTCAACTTCATAAAGTAATACATAAATAACTTTTCAAACTATATATACTTTTTTCATACCCTTGATATAGTATTAACTAGTAAAGAAAAAGGGCTGAGATTTAGGTCCATTGGTAGAGTGCTGCACTGCAGTCTCTGAGGTCCCAAGTTCAATTCCTAGTGCCACAAAATGGGAGAAGGAACTGGCAATCCACTCCCAAGCCAATCCCAAAACAGTCTGACATTGAAAACCCTATGAGGGTTGCTTTGAGTTGGATACCGACTCGATGGCACCTAACAACAACAACAACAACAAGTAAAGAAAAAGGTAAAGTAGTAAGACACCAAAGTATTGACATTAGGAGAGACAAGTGGGATAATGGAACAATAGCAAGAAGCATATTAAAGTAAAACTTTTCATAAGTATTTTCAATACTTGCTTTCTCCACATTCAGCTCATTCTTGCATAAACTCACAACAACCAAGATATTGAGTCAGTCTAGGTGTCTGCCAACAGATGAGGTTATAGGGTAAATGTGGCATACATAGACCATGGAATTTTATTCAGCCATAAAAAGGATAGAATTATGGCATTTGCTGGAAAACTTGAGATCATAATTTTAAGCAAATTAAGCCAGACCCAGAAAGATAAACATCATGTTTTCTCTCACACATGCATGTTAGATTTAAATATATATTTACTATTAAAATATATAGGTCATTAAAGTAGAAAGGGGCCTGTCCTGGGGGAGAAAATAGACTGAAGAGAAGGGGGAGTGAGTAATAGGCAACACTAATGAGGGAAAGGAAGAGAAATATGGCCTGTTTTCCCTTAAGGCAGAGTATGTATGTGTGTATGTATGTGTGTGATGTATAAATATATAGAGAGATAAACACAAATAAGACATGAAGGTAGGGTGGGACGATAGGTGGGGAGGAAGAGGATGAGAGAGGTAAGGGTCTTGACAGGGTGGTGGGGCATGTAGGTGTGGTTGGTATACAGTTTTATGCATGTGTGAGAGTGTTGTGGAGGGGCCCATTAACTTGTATACTGACTAAAATATTACCAATAAAAATAAATATATAAAATTACTCAGAGGTATTGTCAGTACTTGCTTTCTTACAGTCCATCCATTCTCTCATAAACTCATTCCAATATGTGTTTTTACTATCACCACTGCAATAAAGATGCACTGATAAACTGACTTCAATCTCACTACTTTGAGGATGCACTCCAATTGAACTATGTTTCATCTTTTCTTACCTTTATTCTGAAATATATTAGCCTGTATTCCCAAGTTCTTTGCAAATATTTTGTTAGCTCCTCCATCTAGGGATTAGAAGAGAAGAACTTGAGATTGAAATGTGAAAGGACAGGTCAGTTCATAGATATTATGCTGCACAGATTATTGCCACAAATAGTGGTATAAAGTTATGATATTATGTGAAAAGCCATAGGAAATGCCTCTGGAAATACCCCTTTTGGGAAATCTGCAGGGTCTGTTATCCTCTCTACTTAATATTGCACTTTTTGAGCAATAAGTGCATTTTTACAATATCTACTACCAAAAACCCAGTAAAGATCCCTACATGAGAAGTTAAAGTGCATAGTACAAGCCTTAGGCGAGATGCTGAAGGGGCATACCTGAATGATAATGGAGATGTCTTTTTGTTTTTACAGGGGGGCTGGAATAAGAGAGCAATGAGGTTAAGAAGTTTGAACTTAAACTTAAGAGGTCTCTGATACAGTCCTTTTATGCACATCTCTGTTGATGCTGTCAGGTCCCGATGAGTGGGGTCCAATTCATAGCAACCTTCATAAGTTTTTCAGTGACTGATTGTTTCAGTATTGTTTCCCAAGTAGATTGCCATGTCCTTCTCCTGATGCACTTTTCTTTGTTCCCTTCAACGTGGTGACCTATTGTAATCAATTTCTCTCCCTCCCTCTCTCTCTTTTCTCTCGCTCTTCCCTCCTCTCTTCTCTCTCTCTCTCTCTCTCTCTCTCTCTCTCTCTCTCTCTCTCTCTCTCTCTCAACATAGAATCTCCCTCTATAGCCCAGGCTGGCCTGGAACTTCCTACATAGACAACAATAGCTTCAAACTTGCACCCACCCTCCTGCATCAGCCTCCTGAGAGCTAGGATTACAGGAATGCACCACCACAGCTGGCTGAGAATTTAAGTCAAGATGGCTAGTGAACTGACATATAGCTCATGGTGTTGTAGCTTGTGGTGAGGTCACAAATTGCATTCAAAATCTTTCTCTGACCATTTCCAGATTATGCTCACATTTAGGGATATTTCTTGCCTGTTTCATTAGCTAGATTTTATCCAACTGCACTTAAGCCTTCAATTGACTTGCTTTTTTCAATTGCTGCCTCAATTGCCCATTTACTTTTGTCACTGGGTACAAAATTACCAAAGCTGCGCCGATGCATTCCAAGATTATAGACATATTTCTCCCAGGCCCATTCTGTGAAAGCAACCTGAGGTTTTTATTGTAGTAAGAGCCAAACACCCCCATGAGTTTAGTAACTTATTGATTTGACCTTCAGGCACATTGTCATGAGAAGCTCAAAGTAACCAAGTAGTAGTTACTACTTGGTGGAAGCTTTTCCCAACTGAAAGCTGAGATCTATAATATAGTGCAGCCTAAATTTCAGAGATGGAAAACCCAAATTCTTCAAGATCATCACTGGGAGTGATGATGAGAGAATCAACTCAATTACTATTTCTATTCTTGGATTTTCTATTGCAGCTATTTGGATGGAATACTACAAAATACACAACCAATTGGCTTAATATGTTTACACAGCCTGGCACTACCTTCCCCAAATCACCAAGCTGACCTTTTGGGTAAACTTTTAACAGAGCAATCTGGAAGTCCTGTGACACTAGTTTTGTCAGAGGCACTGTTACAAGAAGAAGAACTTTAGCACTTTGTATTCATGTGTCAGTACTAAAGGTGGAAGGTGGAAATATGATCAAATACAGTCAATGAGAGACAAAACAGCTTAATGGTTTTACTGAAAAAGTTTGACATATTGATAACTCAGTATCACATACTGTTACTAGCAGTGGCAATAACTAGATGACCCATGTTGAGAGAAGGTCTGTGCTGTTGGACCCATGCAGACTCCATCTTTGACATCACAGGTACATTTTCCTTAAGATTGTTATGCCAGTGTATTATCCAAGTGTCTCAATCACCAATTCCAGAATGTCTCACCTAATACCTGCACTAAAACCTGTTATGCATCTCAGTCAACCATGGATCATTGTGATTACAACATACACAAGAATTATTACTCCTTCATTTCTATATACTTGAGATGTGAGCAATGAGGGTAGAAATGCAGAAGAGACAAGAGTAAAGTGAGAAACAATATATGAAGAAAAACAAGTCTTTCAATAATAAAGATATATATGTCCTACTCTTGCTCATTGAAATATATATCTGGGTGCATGTGTCCCATGTATAGATATATACATTGTATATACCATAACACAAAGAAATTACAGTGGGTTACAATGGGAATTACATGTCTTGGTTTAAAGAATTGTATATATTGTATTAAGTGAAAATACAAAGCTACAAAGTGATGTGTTCAGTATAATTCTGTATCAGTAAAACCGAACACAATGTTTATTGTGTAAAGATGAGAGGGTATTGATGAGTACACAAGAACCAGGCATGGTGGTGCATACCTAAAATCCCAGCTTTAAGCAGGAAGATCATGACTTTGAGATCAGCCTGGGCTACATAAGTGAGACCTTGTCTCAAAACAAAACAAATCATCAACACCACCACCAAAATCTGAATATACAAGAATGAAACACTGCCTATGTTCAGGGAGGAGAATTTAGCTTTGTCTTTGTATATGTCTTCCCTGTCTTCTTTACTTGACTATAGAGTTTAAAATTTAAATTATTAATATACTGGATGAAGGTTTCAAATAAAATATACTAAAATATCTAGGTTGGTTTTATTAGGCTGAGTTAATGTTTTGGTTTGCCTTCTTCTAATTTTAAAAGTTGTTTAGAATAAAAGGATCATTATAATTTTAAAATATAAAACAGTAATAGCAAAGAAATTAGATGTGAATGATAACTCAGGATGTGTACATAACTCACAGTGTATTTGAAGCCCTTGTGTTGTCTAAGGAGTAAAGATATGTCTTATTTCTCATGGGAAGATTAGCAGCATCTTCCATCCTGAAGACTGAAGTAAGAGTGGCTCAGACACTGTGGGATTTGTACAGATGTTTGCAATAATTTTTAAAGCTATGTTCTTATTCTGTAATCTGTTTTGTGAGGCCTGTTGGGAACAACTGGCCCTTTAGCCATTTGAGAAAAACAAGAGTTCAGGTAATCTCATCCTTTGCTCTGCTCCAAATGGTTAACCCTCTCTCCTTTCTGTGCATACATCCCAGTCAGCACAACGCACTTTTCATTATTTCCTGAAAAACCACAATATCAGAATCTTTTAGATTTCTAGATAACCCTACGATCATCATAAAACGACTTTGAGGCAACTGACAAAGCTCTTTTGCAGAAATACTAATTAGATGGAGATTCTGGGCTTTTAAACTTAGCCCTGTGTATATTTAAAGTTGACCAAGATTTAAAGTGGAAAGAGAAGATAAAGTAACTTGCTTCCATTCACTCATTTCCAGTGACTAAGAAATTCTCTACAGACTAGTTTCTGAAATTCTGGAGATATTCTTGGTTTGCTCCCTATTTTAGCATTTTGTGATAATAACAAAGAGAAAATAAAACTTAGATAACCACCTGGAATCTGTAAAAAGAAATAGGAAGATGAAAATATGAAAGAATATTAACACACATACACACAGAGAATGTGGCAAGAAGGGAAAGAAGATGGGATGAGAGGACAAGAGAAAAAAAGAGGAGCGAGAGAGAGAGGGAGAATGAACAAAGATATGTTTCAAATTTGTCCCAATATCTATGCCCTATAGTAGTGCTGCACTGAGCTCTCTGAGACCCTGGGTTTAATATCCAGCACCATAAAAATGGGAGAAGGACCTGGCAGCTCACTCTCAAAACAATCCTGAAACAATCAGCCACTGAAAACTGTATGAATAGCAGAGAAGCACTGACAGTAGTGCCAGGCATGACACAGTGTCAGGTAGTATTTCATCAGTTGTACACGGCATCACTATGAGTCGGACCTGACTTGATGGCACCTAACAACAACATACTATCTCTATCTGTCAGCAGAAGAAATATACCAGATTGACAGTACTGATTAAAGAGGTTAGAAAGCATATTTCTTTGAAAAATATAGACCATGGGGAAGATAAATGAGTGAAAAGAGGAAAGTTCAGACCTGAGGATATAACAAGAATATGATGACCCTCCTTTAGGACCTTAATTTTGGAAAACAGAGGAAGTGCAGTGCTCTGCAGTAGCAGGTTCTGAAAACATGGTACTTCTTTATCGGACAGTTCAGTTTGTGTCATATTACACAGAGGGTTTTTTGGAACTATTTGTTTTCTAAAACTCCACTTTGTAAGCAAATACTGATTAACATGGTATCAGATGCCATATTTTTGCAAGCACATATCTGTTATATACTACACATAATGCTTAGGAAAAAGAGAATATGTATACTCATAACTCTTTGAAAGAATCCAAATTATTTCTTTAAAATAATTTTCAAAGAATTTATTAAGTTCCATTACCTTGAGCCTTTAAGTTGGATCCACCTTATTTTATTGGATAGATTTTATACTTTAAGAATTATATTACAGACAGGCACTGTGGTAAACACCTGTAATCCCAGCAATTTGGGAGGCAGAGGCAGGAAGATCACAAATTTGAGGCCAGAGGCAGGCTAATTAAGTTAGCGAGACCCTGACTCAAAATAAATAAAAACTGAGTTATGACTGTAGCCCAGTTGTAGAGCACTTGCAAAAGTATGTGCAAGGCTCTGGGTTCAACTCCCAAGTACTGCCAAAAATAAAAGAAGAAAAATGAATTATATTGCTGTGGATATGTACCTTGTTAGCAATAGCAAATTAAAATACTTTGTCAGTGTTATAATCAGTATAATATGCTGATAATTGCTTTATTTACAAATACTTAATTACATAAATATTTTACTATAAACTTTACATATTCCTATCAAAAATATTCCTACGCATGTAAATAGCCAACTTTTCTATAAAGTTTAGTCATGTCTAGTTACCCAATGTCTTTTTTCTAGATAACTTACAAAAGCATTTATCTCAGCCTCCTAAGTAGCTGGGGGTATAGGCATGTGACACAGTGCCCACCTAATACTTCCAAATTTGAAGATAAATATTAAACTACATGTAAGAAATTAAACAATACTAAGTAGAAAAACTCTGAAATATCCACAACAAGACACATAAACTGTTTTAAGACAAAAATCAGAGAATCTCAAAGGTAGCAAGATAGATGAAACTCATCATTTAAAAAGTATCTGTAATATAAAAAATGGTTGATTGGGCATTAGAAGCCATAAAGTTGAGAGGGCAGTGATATGTACTAAAGAGCTCGAAGTACTAAAAGAAAGACTATCAGGTAAGCATGATATATTCAGAAGAATTACACTTAAAAAATGAAGGGCACTGTGCTACGCATTTGTAATCCCAGCAACTCAGGACGCAGAGGCAGAAAGATCTCAAGTTGGAGGACAGAGACAGCCTGCTCAACTTAGCAAGACCCTATCTCAAAATAAAACAAACAAACAAAAAACAGGAGAGAGGATGTAGCTCAGTGGTAGAGCATTTGCCTAGTGTGCGCAAGGCCTGAGTTCAAGCCCTCCATACTAAATAAACAAACAAACAAACAAATAAATAAATAATACAAGTCAAGACATTCCCAGATAAAAAAGACCTGAAAAGATTTATTACAAGCTGTCCTTCCCTATAGGAACCAATACAGGGAATTCTTCAGGATGAAATGAGAGGGTACTAAACAGTAATTTGAAACAACATGAAGATATAGAACACACTAACAATGGTACCTATATAAATAAGTACTAAGTAACAATATAAATTTAATTTTTATATACTATATAAAGAAAGGGCTGGGATTTAGCTCAGCTGGTAGAGTGCCACTCTGCAGTCTCTGAGGTCCCAGGTTTGATTTCTAGCATTGCAAAAATGGAAGAAGGATGTGGCAAACCACTCCCAAGGTAATCCCAAAACAATCAGCCACTGAAAACCCTGTGAGGGTCACTGAGTTGGACATGACTCAACAGCAATTAATAACAACATATGAAGATATGATTATAAATGGGTATCTATGGTTATGCAATGCATAAAGATGTAATTTGTATGTCAATAAAAGCAGAAGTTTGAGGAGAGCTACAGAGAAACAAATATTTAAGAAGTTGAAAAAAAGTTGGTGTTTGTATAAACTAGTTTGTTACAAGATAGTAAATGTAACCCAAACAAGGTCACTGAGAATAAAAGGAAAATTATACAGTGAGAGAGAGAGAGAGAGAGAGAGAGAAGAGAGAGAGAGAGAGACAGAAATGAAATGGGACATTAGAAAATATCAATTTAACACAACAGAAGAAAAATGATTTTGGAATAAAGGGACAAAGACCACATGTAATATGTCATAGGAAAAAAGTAGATGTTAAGTTCTACACTATCATTATCTATATTAAATATATATCATTAAAATCTCAATTAAAAGACAAAGATTGGCATAATTGATTAAAGAAAAATTTTCTTCAACTACATGCTCTCTACAAGAGGCACGCTTTAGATTTAAGGTCAGAAATAACTTTAATGTAGGGAATGGAAATAAAAATATCACAAAAATAGTAGCCAAAAGTCAGGAGAAATAGCAATACTAGTATTGGAGAAAATAGTCTTTAAAACAAAAGTTCTACTGTACAGAAACAAGTTTATAAAGATAAAATGTCAACCTAGCAAGAAATTAAAACAGTTATAAATCTGTAGGCACCTTATAACAGAGCTCCCAATTCATAAAACATAAACAAACAGGATCAAAGAGAGAAATGTATGATTCATTAATAGTTGGAGAATTCTATACCTCATCTTTAATAATGAGCAGAATGACAGGAAACAAAAAAGTTTGAATTATACTATAAGTAACAATGCTTAATGGCCATAATAGAATATTGCACTCAATAGTAGAATACATATATTTCTCATTTCTACATAAAATATCTTACAAGATAATTTATATTTGAAATGTCCTAAAGCAACTTAGCCTGCAGCCATAGCCCTGTAGCATCCGATCCCGTCAGACATCAGAAGCTAAGCAGGGTCGGGCCTGGTTAGTACCTGGATGGGAGACCACCTGGGAACACCAGGTGCTGTAGGCTTGGGAGAAGGACCTGGCAACCCCCTCCCAAAATCAATCTGCCATTGAAAACCCTATGCACAGCAGAGAAGCACTGACAATAGTGTTTCCCCTGTGGTACAGAGGGTCACTATGAGTCAGATACTGACTTGACAGCACCTAACAACAACAACAACAACAACAAAGCAACTTAAATGAGTTGAAAGTTGTGAAATCACAAAGCATTTTTTTCTAGTCACAGTGAAATGAGATTTCGAAGAAATAACACAAGGAATGTATAAAAATTCACAAATATATGCAAATTAAACAACATATAGCTAAATAATGCATAGATAAAAGTAGAAGACACAAGAGAATTAAGGGAACATGATCATATGAATGCAAGCAAAAATACACAAAAATTT
>VMDO01037059.1:0-14633 GCA_007922755.1 Pedetes capensis | reverse complement strand
ACTGCATTTAGAAACCCATTATCCATCCTCTTTTTATTCCCCTTGTCCCCCACCCTCCTGTAATCTCTAGTATATATTCAGGTCAATATGTTTTAGCATCCATTATATGAGAGAGAACGTGAAGTATTTGTCTTCCTGTGTCTGGCTCATTTCACTTGACATAATATCCTCCACTTCTATCAATTTTGCTGCAAAAGACAATATTTCATTTCTCTTTATGGATGAATAATAATCCATTATGTATATATACCACATTGTCTTTATCCATTCTTCCATTGACAGGCACCTAGTTTGATTTCATATCTTAACTGTTATGAATAGTGCTATGATGAATATGAGTATGCAGGTCTCTTTTTTATGTTGATTTTATTTTCTTTGCATACATACCAAGGAGTGGGTAATGGACTATTAATATTATCTGTAGAAGAAGATTACTAAGATTATGTGTGAGATGATTCTTTCAAGGCATCCCCAGAGCAAGGCAAGATTCTAGACATTTCTTCACTTACAAAAAGTTAACCCATGGGCGTTGGAATAAAATAGAAATTGCTCTCAAGTTAGACTTTAATTATCATATATTAGTTGCTGTTCAGGATAACTTTGCCCCCAATAAAAACTCACGTTAACGGGAAATACAGATAGTTTATTAGTGAATGGCAGTAAATGGTGCAATTTCTTCAGCACTGATTTCTAATTCAAGCTGTGAGCTTGTGCTATATCTCCATTCTTCTACACTGCAAAGTGTCTTCTTCCATTTTGTTAAGTGCTTATGATTTGGCCTTGCATTGTTTTGGTAAAGTATAATTTAGTTCCATTCAAGTTCATCAAGCTGGCTTTGATATGGAATATGAAGCTTCTTTCCCACATTTCCTTAAGTTGGACATTTGGAGGTAGAGACTGATATACTTGGGACCCTTTCATTCAGAAGCAGTCAGCCAGCTAGAATTTTTGGTCTCTTCACTTCTTGGGATTGTCTTGCCTTTCCTTGGTTGCAGAGTTATGATGAATCTCAGCTTTTCCTCTGGCCAGCTCTAGAAAATTAGCTGCTGCATCTGACTACTCAGAAATGATTTTCATATGTCCTTTTTCATTTATTTCTTATGAGTAAACTTTTGCCATTCAGTTTTAGCTTACCTGTGGTTTTCCAAAATCAAACTCCTCACAAAAGGTATAGAATATTTAGAGAGGGCTGTGGTGGCACACGCCTGTAATCCCAGCAGCTCAGGAGGCGGAGGCAGGAGCATCACAAGTTCCAGACCAGAGGCAGTCTGCGTAATTTAGCGAGACCCTCTCTCAAAATAAAAGTAAAAAAAAAATGGGCTGGGGGTGCAGCTCAGTGGTCCAGCACTTGCAGAGCATGCAAGTGTGAGGCCCTGGGTACAACCCGCAGAACCACACACCCAATAAAAAGGTATAGAATATTTGTGAGAATTGTCCTAGTAGCTAAACAGCAGAATGTTGCAAGTAACTACTACGCTCAGTTTGTCACTGTGCTATGACTAAGATCTAAACACACACAAAAAACTTTTGTTGTACTATGCCAGTATATGCTGAGCAAATAATCTGAGAAGCTGGACATTATGAAGAAGAATGTGACATCAGGATTGGAGGAAGACTCATTAACAACCTGCGTTATGCAGATGACACAATTCTGCTTGCTGAAAGTGAAGAGGATTTAAAACATTTACTGATGAAGATCAAAGATCATAGTCTTCAATATGGGTTATGACTAAACATCAACAAAACAAAAATCCTTACAACTGGGTAAGCACGCAACTTCACAATAAATGGAGAAGAGATTGAGGTTGTCCAAGATTTGGCTTTGCTTGGCTTTATAATCAACACCCTTGGAAGCAGCAGTCACGAAATCAAAAGACGCATTGCTCTAGGAAAAGCTGTGGCAAAAGATCTCTTTAGAGTATTGAAAAGCAAAGATGTCACATTGAAGATGAAGGTGTGTCTGACGCATGCCATGGTATTTTCAGTGGCATCATATGGTTGTGAAAGCTGGACATTGAACCAGGAGACAGAAAAAGAATTGATGCTTTTGAATTATGGTGCTGGAGACGTCTATTGAATATACCATAGACTGCCAAAAGAACCAACAAATCTGTCCTAGAAGAAGTGCAACCAGAGTGCTCCTTGGAAGCAAGAATGGGGAGACTGCATCTTACGTATTTCACATGTAGTCAGAAGAGATCAATCCCTAGAGAAAGACATCATGTTTGGGAGAGTGGCTGGTCAATGTGGTTCTGCTCTAAATATTCTATACCTTTTGTTAGGTAATAATAATAGTGCTTCCTATTGCATTGGCAGTGATAAAGATATAAAGAAAGTGAAAGAGTGAAAGATCACGGCAGATCATTGATGAGCTTGGAGTCATAACCCATTCCTGAGCATTACAATATGACCTGAGTATGAGGTTTTATACCTGACACAAGTTATTGAAGCTCTTTGCTTGTATCCTTTAATGAATGGGGTAGATACTTATATTTTAAGATTACTATAAGGATTAAATGAAGTAAGATGTAGTAATTAACATGGTCCTTGACCTATAAAAAATGGTGCCAATGTGTATCACTCCTTTATAATCTTTTCTACTTACAAAAGTCATATATACTCATTAATCATAACAGTTGGTGCACAAAATTTTTCCAATATAAAAGTAAATAAATAAACCTGTATAATTTAATGAGACCTTGTCTCAAAAATAAAAAATAAAAAATAAAAGGCTATGGATGCAGCTCAGTGGTAGAGCATGTGTGATGTCCTAGGTTCAACCCATTAGTACTGTAAAAATCTATTTCTCCTGCTGGAATGTTGTTGTTGTTAGGTGCCATGAAGTCAAGTCCAACTCATACCAACCCTGTGTACAGCAGATTGAAACAATTCCCTGTTCTGTATCAGGCACACGATCTTATTTATGTTTAAGCCCATTGTTGCAGACACTGTGTCAATCCATCTGGTGAAGGGGTTTCCTCTCTATATCCGGTTGAAAAGAGATACAATTCAAATCCCCCCATGGACAAATTTAATTCCTAGAAAAATAGCATTCTAAGGCATGGCTCCATAGTGAGAAAGATGTAATTAAAACAGTGGTTAGCATTTCTCAGTCTGGTAGTCTAACAAATAGTTACCTTGTAACTTAAGTGTTTCATTTTGTTTTCCGTTGTGTTTAAACAAATTTACCGACATTCACAAACTTCAAATAAGGGGAATTTAAAAATGCAATTATCTCAGATCAGGATTCCACAAAATTAGTCCTTCATGCATGAGTTGAATTACCAGTTCACATACAAAGAATTATGCCAGTACCCATCCCAACGGAAGAGATTTCCAGACTCAAAGCTCCTCGGAGTATAAATATTAAGAAACTAAACTGCTGTTATGAAACAGACTAAATCATAACTTATAAATTCTCCTCAGAGAAAAGAAGTACACTCCTACTCCGTCCTTGTACCATTATTGTCAGTAATAATAATAGTGCTTCTTATTGTTGTAGTAATTTTTATTGAACTTACATGCCAGAAAAATTCAAGTAATTTTACATATACTCCCCTAGTGGCCTTATCAGGCTGGGGTTTAGCTCAGTTGATAGAGTGCTGCTCTGTGCATTCTGAAGCCCTGAATGCAATTGCAAGCATCGCAAAAATGAGAAAAGGACCTGGCATCCCATTCCCAAACAATCTTTAAACAATCAGCCATTGAAAATCCTATGAATAGCAGAGAAGCACTGACATACAGAGCTTGAGATGTCGTTTTTGATGATGAATGCAACCCCATTTCTCTTTAAGTTATTCTTCCCGACAGAATAGACCATGTGATTATTTGATTCAAAATGGTCAGTACCAGTCCATTTTAGCTTACTGATGCATAGAATTTCAATGTTTATGCTCTCCATTTCACTTTTGATAATTTCTAATTTTCCTACATTGATATTATATACATTTCATGTTGAAATTATTAATGGATGTTTACAGTTGTTTCTTCACATTTTGAGTCATGCCACATCATCAAATAGAGGTACCACGGGCTTTACTCCATTCCATAATTAAGGTTGATCCTGCTTGAAGAAGATTAGTCTTCTCCAGTTGTCTTTTGAGTGCTTTTCAACTTGGGGGTCTCATTGTCAGGCTTTATATTTGACAGTGTTTCTCTTCTGTTCATAATGTTTTGAATAACTGATAGTTTGTGGAGTGAACTGCTGGGTAGTGCCCCTACTCTGTGTTAGTCTGGAAGCACACCTGAAACCTGTCCACTATGGTTCATTGTGTTGGTATCTGGGATACCAGTGGCATAACTTTCAGCAGCCTAGCAACATGCAAACCCCCACTATACAACAAACTGACAGACAATTGAAGGGAGCTTTTCTATTGGTATGCAAAAAGACACTTCACATCTATTTAAAGATAATAAAATTGTTTGCTAATATGTTCTACTTACACTTTAGTGGTTTTAAATGTTAAACTTTAATATATATTAATTACAAAAATTGATTTTATTTATTTTGAAAAATGCAATCAATATAAAAAGTATAGTGAAGGAAGTAATAAAAAGCTCAAATAAGCACTGCAAATTTGGTAATAGGTTGGAAACACCTTTCAGATGCATCCTTAGTCATAGACAGAATGAGCCAAAAATATATACACAACTTGGGCCAAAAACATTTCATTTTTCTGTGTTAAGAGTGCATTGAATTCTTGTTGGTACTAAAATTCATTTTATTAATACTATCTTTTGAAGGAATATCATAGTGCACATTGCTACCAAAATTCAATTCAACTTTATAATGTAATACATAGATAACATCTCTTAAAATGTGTTCACCTTTTTGGCACCCCTAGTATATATTGTGGGCTGGGATTTGGCTCAGTGGGTAGAGCACTGCGCTGCAGTCTCTGAGGTCCCAAGTTCAATTCCCAGCACCGCAAAAAATGGGAGAAGGACCTGGCAATCCACTCCCAAGGCAACCCGAAGCAGTCAGCCATTGAAAACCCTATGAGGGTCGCTATGAGTCGGATACCGACTCGACGGCACCTAACAACAACAAGAACAACAAGTATATTCTGTGTCTGATTGTGTGTATATGTGTACATATTGCTCTATACACTCTATGTATTCTCATGGTGACATTTTGCATCAGTTAATATAAATATTTTTCATTATCAATAATGGTTACACTCTACCCATTTTATTGATTTTTTCACTAAAGTAGATCAGACACCTGTTTCTGATCTGTTATTATTTAAACAATTATTCAAAAAATTGTTCCTTTGTGTATATGTGTACATGTGTATCCTAATCCATTATCAAAGTATTTCATTATAATAGATTACTAGATTTAGAGTTGCTGAACTAAAGAATATTACACTTTATAATTTTTATATGTATTTCTAAAAATGTCGCTACAAATATTGAACAAATTTTACTTTAACTTCTGCTTAATCCTTAAAACCTGATACTTGGAAGATTCTATCTCATTAAAATATATTTGAATGCCAGAGAAGTTAGCAGAAACATATCCCAAGTGAAATATTAGATTAAAGTCTCAATTTTATTTGCCAAGCATATAAGTTTGTATTTGAAGTGAGATGGCCACACAAGGTAAAGATGTAGCATATTTTCTTGGCTTCATGCAGTTTTCAGTTACAATTTCTGGACAAAATTATATCTTGACTAATTTGTAATGTTCCAGACTTCCTTTCCTACTGTTCTTTTATACCCAGAACTGCTAATTCAATATCAAAATAATTTATTTCAAAAAATATATCTTACTCCATTTTAGCACATGTATACATGATATTTAAGCCAGTTAGCATCAGTACAGCTACATTCTCATTAGGCAGTGATAAGGATGGAGTTGTGAGATTTTAAGAAATTAGAATAAAACCCAGATATCTCTAAATAATATGTACTTCTATCCTTCCTATTATCTCTTGATAAAGAAAGATAAAGAAGTTATTTCCTTCAGAAAAATAAAAACATCAACAAAATCATGAAAGAGCAGAGTGTTCTGGTTTGAGTATGTTTTGAGGGCCCCCCCCACAAGGTTTCATGTGTTGGTCCTCAGAGTAGTAATATTGTTCAGAAATAGGTCCTAGTGGGAGATCCAGCAATCATTGGGATCCTGCCTTTAAAGGAGATTAAGGAGTTTTCTGATTGATCCTTGGTATTTATCATGATATGGTTATTATAAATGGAATAAGCCTAACTCTTCTCTTTCTGTTTCCTTGTCAAAGGTGTGATAACTTGCTGCCACATTTGCTCCCAACTTTCACATCTGCCATGATGTGATATCATCCACAGTTAAATCCTTACCAGAAGCCAAACCAATGAGGCACCTTGGACTTTGAGCCTCTAAAACTTTGAGTTACATAACTCTTCTTTCTTCATCAGTAACCTATTTCAGGTATTTTATTATATAATTGATGTGGACTTATACAAATATAAAAATTGTATTGTTATCTACAAAGTGTTGTCAGGCTTGCAAGTATAGTTGCATCAAATAGCATGATATGCTTTCAAGAATTTCAATGCTGCATTAGTAATTTCACATATAGAAGAAAATAGAGTGAGGAGGCTGTTGAAGTAATACCAGCAAGAATTAATGATGGACTGAAGTAACTGGTGTTAAATAGGGTTACAGAAAATGAACTTTACAGGCAAAATTGAGAGGGTTTGTAAAAATGTCATAAATGAAGGAAAATGTCAAAGATTGCTAGTTTATATATTGAATAGGGAAACTTAGATTTGATTCAAGTTTTAATCTTGCCAAGAATATATTGTGGAGTGATAGATGCAAGGATAATGAGAATGTGTACAAAGAGAGGTTACTATAATTAAAAATCAGATTTAAGCTGGGTAAGTAAGAAGGAAAATATACCAAATATACAAGAAGCAATGAGGAAGTGTTAGTATTTATAACCTTATGAAAGGATTTTAATATCTTAGTTCTATAGGAATTGAGACAGGAAGATAAGTGCTTATCATCACATGAAATGCTTGCAATTGAGATTATGAAGGCTTTGCAGTTACTGGTAATTGTCAGATATGAGGATGACCATGGCATAGGTGCCTGAAGCAGTCTAGAGGACATGATCATTGGAAGGGAGTAGATTAAGGAACTGATAACCCCTGGTGTTGACAAAACTTTCTAAGTGAATATTGAAATTTTAATGAATCAAGACCAGAATAGACACTAGAGTACAGAGTTACATAGACCATAGTTCTGAATTAGTGAGTGTTCTTTTGACACTAAAGTAAAGACAATCATGGCAGTTTGTTTTATAGATGCTCATTGTTACCATGTAACTCATACTGTCATAGAAAATATTCTCAGTTCATAGCTTAAAAGAGTGGATTTGCACACTTACCAGAGAATGACATCAAATTGTGGCCACAGGTGAATCTACTAGGGATGGATATATCAACATCAGGATGGGATTTAGCTCAGTTGGTAGAGCGCTGCGCTGCAGTCTCTGAGGTCCCGAGTTCAATTCCCAGCACTGCAAAAATGGGAGAAGGACCTGGCAATCCACTCCCAAGGCAATCCCTAAACAGTCAGCCATTGAAAACCTTATGAGGGTCGCTATGAGTCGGATACCGACTCAACAGCACCTAACAACAACAACAACAACATATCATCATCAGATTCGCATCAGACTGTGCAAATTCTTCTTACTGGAAAATGTAATTATGACCTACTGAGTCATTATGACTGTCAGTCATTATTGTGAGAGCCATGCATAGTCAATTCTGATGGCCCAGTTTTGAAGTATTGTGATCAACCATGTATATTTGCTGAGAAATAAGTAGAGAAAGCTTGTCAGAAAGAGAATCAGGAAAATATTGCAAGATACACACACACACACACACACACACACACACACAGAGAGAGAGAGAGAGAGAGAGAGAGAGAGAGAGACCATACAGAATAATGTTGCCTGTTGTCTGGATACAAAATTCCCATGAATTCATGTTATTTTCCTTATTAGTGTGAAATGTTTATGTATGCTTCTATCTCACATTTACTTCATTAGTTTTAATTGGATTTATCTTCTATTCAATAACACTTGCTCTAAGTGAGCAGCTACAATTTTATCATTCATTCAGGAAGTATTTAATGAGTACCTACTAAGGACTTACACTGATGGAAGAATTTAAGAGGCACAAAAATGAGCAATGTAGGTTTTCTGCCAGTAGGAAAATAAATCATGGAGAAAATCCATAATGAAAATATTGTCATGATTGCTAAACTAGAGGTGGTTACTGAGTATTATGACCTCAGTTGACGAAGATTCAATAATTTAGCCAAATCTGAAAGATACAGCAGATTCAGAAAATTCTGAGGGAATCACAAGTGAGTCTTGATGAGTACATATTGGCAAAGTGAAATATGGCGAATGCATAGTCAAAAAAGAGAAAATAATATAGGAAAAATGTCTCAAATTCTTCAATCATTTAAGATTAAGGTAGATTAGGTAAACTATGAAACATAATGAGAAAGAAAAGGCAAAGGGAAGAAAGGAAGAACATGATGTCATAGAAGCTAAGGGCAAATGATATTTCCAGGAGAAAGGAGTTAGCTGAATTAAGCATCACTGAGACATTAAGAATACACATTCTGAAGGCTTATACTACATTATTGACATTGGGTTGGTTAAAACCCTTAACTAGAGAGATTTCAAACAGCAATGTGACCAAAATCTAAGTGGAATGCCTTGGCAGTCAGTACATGGGAGGGAAAGAACTGTAGAGAATCAGTAGAGACATATATTAAAGCATGGCTTTGAAGCTCCATAGAGCATTAGGTGAAGAGAAAAGTAGAATTGCAAAATAATTTTAAAGATACGAATGCCTGCATACATTGGAATGAGGGTACAGGAAGAATTAAGAAATAACTGTGACAGTTATTTAAATTTTTCCACTGGAAGGGTTTAGATTTATATACACAGATGTTGAATTTGCTTTTATTTAGAATATCTTCAAAAGTAATGCTCCTTAATGTCTCCAAATGTCCACAAATTATTTATGAAAATCTTGAATGTCATTTTCCATAAGATTTTCATGGATTATTATAAAGTATTTAAAATTAACGTGGAGTTATAAAATTAATGATAAAAATTACAGTGCTCAAGATAGGTCAAAGTGAAACCAAGCACTGTGGCTCACTCTGGTAATACTAGAAACTCAAGAGGCTGAGGCAGAAAGATGGTGAGTTCAAGGCCAGAGGTAGCCTGCACAACTTAGTGAGGCCTGGAGACCGGGGGAATAGGAGTGCTCAGTGCTCAGTGCTAGGACACATGTCTGGCATGTGTGAGGTCCTGAGCTCAACTCCCAGTTTGCAAGTAAATAAACAAATAAATAATGTAAAAACATCAAGTACAGTACAATACAGAAAGCATACTAACTATAATTTCTAATTGTTATTCAAATGGATGCAAACATTGGGAAAAGCCTAGAGCAAAATAAAAGGAGCTGTTGCCCATCATCCTCATGGTCATAATCACCATTACCTCTCTTTTTAAAATTTATTTCCAGGACAAGAGTGGTGGTGCACACTTGTAATCCCAGCAACTTGGTAGGCGGAGGCAGGAGGTTCACAAGTTCAAGACAAGAGGCAGTCTATGTGATTTAAGGAGACCCTGTCTCAAAATCTAAAAATAATGGGCTAGAGGTGCAGCTCAGTGGTACAGCATATGCAAAGCATGCAAACTTGAGACCCTGGGTTCAACCCCCAGTGCCACACTCACAAAAAATTATTCCCAACCCTACTTACAGTGCATTTTTCAAGCGTTTAAACTCTTTAACATTGAACACAAACCTTAAGCTTTTCAAAGTATGTGTGTGAGGTGTGTGTGTGTGCGTGTGTGTGTGTGTGTGTATACAAACAAATACATGGATACATGCATTTTAGGTGATGATAAAATGTATTTCAGAATAATTCTAAGCTGAATAAATTTCATGTCTATCTGAAATTTTTAATCTTGCATTGAAAAACTAGTATATTTAGAAAACGTTCTAATGAAACCATGGAAACCACTTAATGTTATGTCAATTAATGTTATGTGTATGGGCAAAAATGGAACCACTGTGACTTATTGAGGCTTCTTTATGTTTCATAAAAAATAAAATATTCAAGGGTTCTAATTAACTGCTATTAATGATACAAGTGAACTTAATTGTAACTCCACTAGGAGCAAAGCAAGATTATCTCTCTCGATGTGGATTGCACAAACTCTGAAAACCATGACACCAGGATATTACTTTTCCATTGTACTTTCAAAGTATTTCAGTTTCTCCTTTTTAGAAACAATTTGAGATGAAAAGCCTCAGCTTTGAACATTGAAAGTAATGAGCCCTTCTGAATTTCAATATTATCTGTAAGCCTTTCATTTAAATTAAAGGCTGAGTGTGAATGCTATGAGGATCATGTGCTGTTTGAAGCATCCCTGGGTTACACAGAGGAGTTCTTCACAACTGTGCAAACTTTGTGTTGAAAACAAATGCTTTGTTCTACCTGATATTACTAGCCTGAATTGTGAATCACTGACACCTTTCACTGAAATCCAGGATGAACATTTATGGTAGATGACTTAGAAATGGACCAGATTAAAATCTCATATGACAATTTTTCACTTGACAGCCTGGGTTTGTTTCGCTTTCTCTAACACAGGACAGAGACAGGGCCACATATATGGACAAACTTTCACAAAATTGATTCTGTTTAAGCTATTAACTTGATTTGCTGTCTGGATGAGACATTTAATAGATAGCTCAGAAATTTTAGGCTTAAATATCAGTAATTTAACAAAAGGTAAACCAAATGAGTTAGAGAAATTGAAATATCCTTAACTTTCATTGTTAGGTGCCCTCAAGTCCAGTCCAACTCCTATGGACCCTCATAGGATTTTCAATGGCTGATTGTTTCAGGATTGTTTTCCAAGAGTGGGTACCACACCTTTCTCCATTTTTTTTCTATTCTATGGATTGAACTTAGGTCTTCTGAAAGTGCAGAGCACCACTCTACCAACTGAGCTAAACCCAAGGCCCAACACCCTTTATTAACTTATTCTAAATATTCTTTAAAAGCACAATCATTTTCACATTTCAAACAAAAATGAGTAAATAAAACTACAAAAAGTCAATATGAAAGTTACTAACTGAAACCATTAAAAAGGCATACCACATATGATCAAGATGACACAACAAAAGCATAATTAAATTTGTTTCCTATGAGGGTCGCTATGAGTCGGATACCGACTCGATGGCACCTAACAACAACAACAACAACAACAACAACAACAACAACAACTGTTGTTGTTAGATGTCATCAAGTGGGATCCAACTCATAGTAACACTAAGTACAGCAGGATGAAACACTACCCAACACTCTGCCTTGCATACGATCTTTTTACGTTTGAGCCCATTGTTGCAGTCGTTATGTTTCTTCTCATTTTTAGTTGTGCCACATCAACCAATGGGGATCACAGGGGCTTGACACAATTCCTACTATTAAGGTCAACTCTACTTTGAGGACACAGCTCTTCCCATGTCATTTCTTGAATGCCTTCCAGCCGGGGAGCCTCATTTTCCAGCACTAGATCTAACAATGTTTCTCTGCTATTAATAGGATTTTCAATGGCTAATTGTTTTGGCAGTGGGCTGCTGACTCCTTCTCCCTAGTCCGTCTTAGTCTAGAAACTCAGCTAAAAACTGCCTTGCATGGGTGGCCCTGCTGATATCTGAAATACTGGTGGCAAACTTTCATTATCACAGCAACACTCAAGTCCTCACAGCATGACAAGATGACAGATATGGAAATGACAGATAAATACCATAAGAGAAAACAAAATAAAGCATAGTCAATTCAATTCAATAGAATTTCTCTATGAGTTGGACCCCACTCTACCTCACTTAATGACAACAACAACATGAACCATAAAAGCAAGAGAAAAATAAGATATTAAAATGGGTGTTAGGTACAGACAGGCCTGCAGCCATACCACTGTGGCATCTGATCCCGTCAGATCTCAGAAGTTAAGCAAGGTCAGGCCTGGCTAGTACTTAGATGGAGGACCACTTGGGAAGACCAGGCACTAAAGAATTGGGAGAAGGACCTGGCAACCCACTCCCAAAAAACAATCAGCCATTGAAAACCCTATGAATAGCAGAGAAGCACTAGCAACAGTGTTTTGCCTGTTTTACATAGGGTCGCTATGAGTTGGACACCGACTCAACAACAACTAACAGCAACAAAAAACAACAAGGTACAACCCTGTTAGGCTCTCTATAGTCAGGTGTGTATAAGTAGCTTTTCTCCTATATTGTATTCTATTAATAGTCTTCCATTAAGATAGATTACCAGAGGAAAGTTCATTGCTGTAAATTAAACCCAAGGTCATCACTTCCCATCTTCTTTATTCGAGAGAATGATCTGGACTATGAAGTTTCAAGGCAGCTCAGGATTGAGGGAGTCAAATATACAAAGATATGACATTAAGATCAAGAAACAAGCCAGGTGCGGTGGCACACTCCTGTAATCCCAGTGGCTTGGGAGGCGGAGGCAGGAGGATCGCAAGTTCGAGATCAGATGCAGCCTGGGTAACTTAGCGAGACCCTGTCCCAAAAAGTAAAAAAATGGGCTGGGGGCGCAGCTCAGTGGTCCAGCACTTGAAAAGCCTTCAGGCGCGAGGCCCCGGGTTCAACCCCCAGTACCAAAAAGAAAAAAAAAATCAAGAAGCAATGTTACCCATTTAGTGAGTTTTTGATTCTCTCTGAGCTACAACTAATGCATGATACCAGAGTCGAGAAAGTTGCGTGGCAGGGCTGTACCCTTTGACCAAATTGCTTTGATTTCTATATTGAGCAAATAATTTGATAAACTGGATTTTATGATTAAGAATACAGTATCAGGATTGGAGAAAGACTCATTAACAACCTGTATTATGCACATGACACAACTCTGCTTGCTGAAAGTGAAGAGGATTTAAAACATTTACTGATGAAGATTAAAGATCGTAGCCTTCAATATGGATTGAGACTAAACATCAACAAAACAAAAATCCTTACGACTGGGTCAGCACGCAACTTCACAATAAATAGAGAAAAGATTGAGGTTGTTCATGATTTTGCTTTACTTGGTTCTACAGTCAACACCATGGAAGCAGCAGTCAAAAAGTCAAAAGATAAACTGGGCATGATGGTGCATACCTGTAATCCCAGCTGCTTGGGAGGCGGAGCCAGGAGGATCACAAGTTCGAGACCAGAGGAAGTCTGTGTAACTTAACGAAACCCTGTCTCAAAAAGAAAAGGAAAAAAAAAGGGCTGGGGGTGCAGCTCAGTGGTCCAGCACTTGCAGAGCATGCAAGCGCAAGGCCCTGGATTCAACCGCTAGTTCCCCCCCCCCAAAAAAAAGAAGTCAAAAGACACATTGCTTTGGGTAAAGCTATGGAAAAAGATCTCTTTAAAGTATTGAAAGTAAAGATGTCACATTGAAGATGAAGGTGCGTCTCACTCATGCCATGGTATTTTCAGTAACATCATATGGTTATGATAGTTGGACATTGATCAAGAAGCTGGACATTGAGCAAGGGAGACAGGAAAAGAATTGATGCTTTTGAACTATAGTGTTGGAGACAAATATCGAATATACCATGAGCTACCAAAAGAACCAAGAGATCTGTCCATGAAGAAGTGCAACCAGAGTGCTCTTTGGAAGCAAGGATGGCTAGATTGCATCTTACTTATTTTGGAAATGTAGCCAGGAGGGACCAATCCCTGGAGAAGAACAACATCTTTGGGAGAGTAGTAGGTCATCAACAACAAAAAAGGAAACCCCTCTACTAGATGGATTGACACAGTCTCAGCAACAACAGTATTAAACATAAATAAGATTATGTGCCTGGCACAGAATTGGGGAGTGTTTCCTTCTCCCATACATGGGGTCTCTATGAGTTGGACCCTACTCATTGGCACGTAACAACAGATCAACATCATGAGAAAGACTAAGGTCTGGTCACCATTTGTGGTGTCCAGTGGATGCAACTGTACAAATATGAACAAGAGGAGGTTAATCACAGAGAAAATTTGTGTGTGTGTGTGTGTGTGTGTGAGAGAGAGAGAGAGAGAGAGAGAGAGAGAGAAAGGAAAAACCCACTAAAATAATCCTGTACACCTAAATTCTAAAACACAATAAGATATATCATTTTAAGGTGTGTGCCTTGGAATATCTGTAATCCCAGCAATTTGGGAGGGTGAGGCAAGGGGATTATGAGTTTTAGGCCAGAGATCATCTGCACAATTTAGCTGGTTGTTATTACATGCCATCCAGTGGGTGTCCTGCTCATAGCCATCTTGTCTACAACAGGCGAAACACTATTGTCAGTGCCTCTCTGCTATTCATAGGGTTTTCAATGGCAGATTGCACTTTGGGAGTGTGTTTCTGGGTCCTTCTCCCAAATAAAGCACCTTTTGTGCCCACGTGGTCTCTTTTCCAAATACTAATCAGGACGGACTCTGCTTTACTTCCGAGATCTGATCGGATCTGATCTGATCGGAAGCCACAGTGGTATGGCTGCAGGCTGACTTAACTAGACGCTATCAAAAAATGAAAACATACATACACACACACA
>VMDO01037058.1:10000-14636 GCA_007922755.1 Pedetes capensis | reverse complement strand
GGAGGGAAGATAAGAATGAGGTCAATATAAATGGACTAGAAATTGCATGTAATTGTTCTAACAAGATAGAAACAAAGACCACTACAGGAAAAGTTTCTATCTTAAACAGAAATGGAACCCAAGGACATATAGAAAAATACTATATAGTAAAAGATAGAGAAGACTTGGATGGGAAACTTAGATGGGAAGGGGGGGAGGGGAGAACATAGAGGAGGGTAAGGGGTAACCTATATGAATAATGCTTATCAAATTGCATATATGAAAATTGTCACAATGAAAAGCATGTCAAAATGAATCACATTATGATGTACATTAAAAATGTCTAATAAAAAAAAGAAAAGCTAAAAAAAAAAAAAAAAAAGAAAACTCTATGAGGGTCGCTATGAGTCAGACCCAACTCGACAGCACCTAACAACAACAGCGACCATCTTTCCCAGTAAATTCAGAAGCATATAATAAAGTAATCCTGAGAGGTTGTTATATATATATGTATGTATTATATTACATTGTTGTTGTTAGGTGCCGTCGAGTCGGTATCCGACTCATAGCAACCCTCTGTGCAACAGGAGAAACACTATTGTCAGTGCTTCTCTGCTGTTCATAGGGTTTTCAATGGCAGATTGATTTTTGGGAGGGGGTTGCCAGGTCCTTCTCCCAAGCCTACAGCTTCTGGTGTTCCCAGGTGGTCTCCCATCCAGGTACTAACCAGGCCCGACCCTGCTTAGCTTCTGAGATCTGACGGGATCGGACGCCACAGGGGCTACAGGCATATATATATATATATATATATTCATTCTATAGTAAAAAAACTTGCCAGGTGCAATGGCTCACACCTGTAACCCCAATGATTCAGGAGGTGGAGGCAGGATTGTGGGTTCAAGGCCAGAGGCAGTTTGTATAATTTAGTGAGACCTTGACTCAAAATAAAAAAAATTTTAAAAACGGGCTAGGGTGCAGCCCAGTGGTAGAGCACTTGCAAAGTATGTGCAAGGACAGTTTCCACCCCCATGTACTGAAGGAAAAAAGAAAAAAGGAGGAGGAGGAGAAAGAAAGAAAAAAAGAAAGTAAGTTATTAGTTCTACAAGTAAATGAATAATGGCTTCTCTTTTGTCTCTAGGATTTCTGGAAAACAGGTATCTCCTATTTCAGCCTACCTTTTGAGTCAGCAGGGACCCTGAGAGCTGTAGGCCAGCAGAGGTGTGAGGAGCAAGCCTGGCTGCTTAGTGTCATTTCCTCAGGGAAGATGTCCCTGAGCCCCTCCCATGCCACCCTCTTAGCGCAAATCAGATGCCCTTTTTCAGTGTTAACATGCATGCTCTGCAGTTTTTTCTCCACACAGAATTTCCTTCTGGCTCTTTGCTCCCACACTGTGACCTTCTTTGGGTAGGAACCTGTACCTTCATTCATCTTAGAATCCCTCACACGTGTACTGCACATGTTCAGCACATCATTCCCTTCCTCATATCTTTTTATTTCTTATTACTTCATCTTAGAATATTAGTTATACCCTTTCTGCTCTTTTGCAGTGGGCATAGGTGATGCTCCAAAATAAAGGAAGAGACCATTTTACTGAGAATTTGGGGGAACAATAAAGTAGAAAAGAAATCCAGATGAGGGAAGGAAACTAATATTTATTGAGTACCTACTGTGTGCCGCCTGCAGCTGTACCACTGTGGCATCTGATCAAGTCATATCTCAGAAGCTAAGCAGGGTTGGGCCTGGTTAGTACTTGGATGGGAGATGGCCTGGGAACACCGGGTGCTGAAGGCTTGGGAAAGAGACTTGAAAACCCACTCCCAAAAATCAATCAGCCATTGAAAACCTTATGAGTATCACAGAAGCACTAACAATAGTGTTTCACCTGTTGTACATAGGATTGCTATGAGTCAGACACCAACTCAACAACAACAACTACATGCCAGGAAATATGCCAGCCTGCCTCATCTGCATATTTCATTTAACCCTCCAATCCTTCCATTCTTTAAAGATCATGCTCTCACTAAAGTACTCACACAGGCCAGACGCCATAAGGCACACTGGTAATCCCAGCATCTCAGGAGGTGGAGTCAGGAGAATCCCAGGTTTGAAGCCAGAGGCAGCCTGTACAATTTAGCAGGACCCTGTCTTAAGGTAAAAATAAAATAAAAAAGGGCTAGGAGTGTTCAGTGGTAGAGCACTTGTGAAATATTTACAAGACCCTGGATTCAACACCCTAGTACCACAAAAAAAGAAAAGAAGAGAAAGAAAGAAAGAGAGAAAGAAAGAAGAAGAAGAAAGAAAGGGAGAATTCACATATTAGCCCACACAATGACTTCAAGTGAAAAACTTGACTAAACTTGAGCAAATTTTATGAGCAAATTAATTACATGTTATTGTTGTTAGGTGCCATTGAGTCAGGTCCAACTCATAGCAACCCTCATAGGATTTTCAATGGCTGATTGTTTCGGGTTTGTTTTGGGGAGTGGACTGCCACATTTTCCCATTTTGCAGTGCTGGTGATTGAACCCAGGTCCTCAGAAAGTACGGAGCAACATTCTACCAAATTGAGATACAAAAATACATTTTAAAATAGAATAGCCCCCATTCTGCTGATCTCTAATCCTAAAAAAGCAAATCCAGCATCAGAAGTCAAGAGCCCATTATTTGTATCTGGATCATCCCACCCCTGGGCAATAGGTCAGAGAAATGAGATAATTATATACTGTCTGGGCAATTATCTAACATGAATTATCTGTAGATGTATAAAACATCAATGGAGCTGTACTTTGGTGCAAGCTGTCACAGGAATCTGTTATAAATTTCCCTGATGCTCAGCAGAGTGAGTGAAATTGGCCATCTATGGGATTGTGTAGGACCACAGGATTCTCCCCACACCACAGCCTCCTCTTGCAGCCCTTCTCCTACCACCAGCCTCAGCCTCACACCCATCCTTCACCTGGACCTCTTCTAGTCTGTTTTTTATACCTCCTTTTTTGTTGTTGTTTTTGTTGTTGTAATTGGTTTGGTTTTGGTTTGTTCATTTTATCTTGCTTTGTGGTACTGTGGGGTTGAACCCAGGGCCTTGCAGATGCCAAGCAAGTGCTCTACCACTGAGCTGCATTCCCTCCACCCACTTTTTAAATTTTTAAATTTGAGACAGAGTCTCACTGAGTTACACAGATTGACTCTGACCTCAAATTCGTGATCCTCCTGCCTCAGCCTCCTGAGTCACTGGGATGACAGGAATGCATGATCACAGAAATGTAATAACATAGTACTATCAAGAAGAAGTGTGCTGGAGGCCTCAAGAAAAGATTTCCTCTCTACCAGAAAAAGACAAGCTACAGTTTGGACCTTAGGTGCCCCCAGAGGTCCATTTGGTAAGGTTTTGTCCCCAGCATGGTGCTATTGGAAGATGCTGAAAACTTTCTTTAAGAGGTGGGGCCCAGCAGGCACTCTCAGGTCACTGGGGACATGCTTTGGAAGGAGATAGTGAGACCCAAGCTCCTTCCTCTTCCTCTCCTTTGCTTCTTAACCAGGAGGGGAGCAGTTTGCTCCTCCATGTGTTGTCCACATTGCCATCTTAGCACCCACACCAGATGGCCAAAGACAATGAATCCTCCTGATCATGAATAGGAGACTCCAAAACTGTGAGCCAAAGTAAACCTTTCCACTTTATGAGTTGATTATCTCAGGTACATGTTATAGAACAGGAAGATGACTAATGCAAAGTATGGGGGGAAAGCAATGTTTTCATGATTTGGCCACTGTTCTGGAAGGACATGATACTTGTTAACTACTGCAGCCATTTTGTGACAAAAGGGGAAACCAAAGAAATATGGAGGAAGCCAGCTTGGAGTACAATTAACTTATTCTGGTCCCATGTGAGAAAATAAATTCTTTATTGGTGAAGTCACTTTTAGTTAGATATTCTAAAACAACCAAAGCCATTCTCACTGATTCAATGGAAAAGGCAGGAACTTCTAGTCTATCATTCACACCTAAGTATGTGCTAGATAGGAAATAAGTTTTAAGCAACAGGAATACACCTGTAAGTTTGGCAGATATAAGAGATGTTTGAGGAAGAAAGCCATTCTTTGATCCACACATTCCAATAATCTTGTATAAAGGACAAAAAGCCCCAATATCCATACTAAGAAACAGAAGCTATGACCAGCCTCTGCCTGGCAACTCCAGCATCTTAGAACCCAGCTTGCTTTACAAATTTCTCACTTGGGAAAGAATTCTATCCCATAACCATTATTCTCAGGGAACAGAAATCATGTCAGAGACTATGGAATCCTAGAATTTTAGAATTGGAAAAAGTTGAAGATAATCTTGACAAATCATATTTTCTTACAGATGAGGAAAGAAATTGCCTGACCCATTTCCTACAATGAATGGATTCTTAAAACTAACAAATTCCTCACTTTTTATTATAAAAAAGAGTTTCTTTAGTAATTTTTGGCCATTTATTTTAAACAAGACAGTTTATTTCTAGAAGGCATGTGGCATGTCGAATTCTCTTTATAAACATTTATTGAACAATCTAGGATAAAATGAACTCATACAAAAGGAAAAGTGTCTGGCTCCTCTATGCTCTCAAAATGTTGTCATATGAAAGACCCTGGGTTGTTGTCTCAGGCTGCCATGCATT
>VMDO01037058.1:0-7500 GCA_007922755.1 Pedetes capensis | reverse complement strand
CTTATAGGGTTTTCAATGGCTGATTGTTTCGGGATTGCCTTGGGAGTGGATTGCAACGTCCTTCTCCCATTTTTGCGGTGCTGGGAATCGAACTCAGGACCTCAGAGACTGCAGAGCGGCACTCTACCAACTGAGCTAAATCCCAACCCAATCCTGTGATTAGAGGGTTGGAACTTTGGACCAGTTGAACCTCCAAGGAAAGCAAGAGTGCTGGAGATTAAATTCTATCACATGGCCAATGATTTAATCAATAAATAAAACTCCAAACCAAAGCTTGGAGGTGCTTCCTGGTTGGTAAACACATCAATGAGCTAGGAAGATGTTAGGTCAGAATTCCTTGAGGAGAGGACATAGAAGCATTGCCCCCTCCCAAGACCTTGACCTTCTCCATTTCTTCCACTTGGATGTTCCTGATCTGTATCCTTTATAATATAATCATAGTTGTAAGAATAATGCTTTCAGGCAATGAGTTACTCTATAGAATGATCAAAGCTGAGGGCATCATGGGAGACCTCAAATTTATAGCTGGTTGTCAGCAGTCAGGGTGGCCCCTGAGACTTGAGACTGACATCTGAAGGGAGGGCTGTCACTAGGACTAACCTTAAGCCTCTGGAGTCTGCACTAACGCCGGGTAGTGAGTGTCAGAATTCAATTGAATTGCAGGATGCTTCATTGGTGTCAGAGCAATAATATTCTCCTGAGAACCCTCTTGTTTGAACTCTTCTCACAAAGCATTTGCCCACTGTTCCAAATGTAAACCACACCTTTCTAAGGGGGGATGTTCTAAGATTATTTAAGATTCTTCAGACTTTTTGAAAGTGAATCTGAATAGATACTAAATATAGCTAGGTGATTTTTGTGGTCTCAAATAAAATACAAATACCAATTTTGTATTATTCTGTGCATTCCTCAAACTCTAATAATTCAACATGAATACAAATATTTACACTTTTATATTTGCTTATAAATCAGTGTGGAATGGTCTAATGACATGTAGCTTTCAGAGTCAGAATGCACAAACCACGGCCTTTTAATGATAGCATGTAAAGTTTCATAATAGTACTTAGATTATATTTTTCTAAATTAACCATTTCTGATCAACATTTATGGTAGCAAACCATAGATTCAAACTCTCATGGTGTTTCTTTTTTTTTAAAACAAAATAAGCACTCTTTAAAAAGGAGGGGGGAATGAGGGTTTTTAGACTAAGCAAAGCCAGAAATTATGTTAAAAAGAAGAGGGATTACCCAAAACAGTGAAATAAGTCTACATTCTTTTATAGTATATGTTAAGCAACAATGCTGGTAGAATTTGCATGTAATTGTTGGCTAAACAGAAGTTTAATATATTCAGAAGAGAAAAGGAATAGAGCTGGATAATGTATTTAATGAAAGCATAGAAAAGAATTTACACGTAGAAAGACAAAACATTCTATTTAAATAATGACCAGTAGAGTTTTTAGCTAGGCATGGGGAAAGTCACTCTGAATTATTATCCTCACTAGAAGTAAAATAAATAAATAAAAGCAAAAAAACAGAAAGAGAGAATATTAACCAAGTTCTATACCCCAAATATTTTCATAATCAGTATGCTTTCTTTATTCAGATTACCCAAGTCTGTATTAACAGTAATAATCAAACTTACTAATAGCCAAGTTCACCAACCCTTTGAGATTTTTGCTAAATTTAAATTCTCAAGTGTAAGATGCATAAATTTGGGAGATAATTTGTTGCTATTTGAAATGGGAAAACAGAGTAAAAATACCAAGTTCTCATTACTCAGAAAACTATATTTTCCCCATTCATAAGGTTGGCACTGGGTAGTTCTAATAATGCTAAAAGCTCTTGGAAATAGTTGACAAGAGTATCTACAATTCCCTTAGCAGAAACAAGAGCAAAGTAATTGCATAAGTGGCTGTTAAATTATATGCAAGTTCTCTTTTCTGGGAAGGAAATAAAGCAACCCCAAACTGGCACAAATGTGACATTAAGACCAGAGCATTTATTCTTTTAGTGTCCTATCATACAAATATTGCTACTATGTGTGAGAATGAGACTTGGCCCCAAATAAAATAGGAATTAAGTGACTTTTTCCCCCGAGGATAGTAGTTAAGAAATTAAGAGGAATGTGGAGGACATGGCTATCTTAAAAAGTGTAGTTCAGTCAATCATCTGTTTAATACAGAAAAGAAATTTGTTTACAGATGATATAGTGGGTTAAAAGGACAGAATCTGAAGTGATCTGAAGTAAATCATATTTTTTTAAAAAAGGAAAATCTATGAAACAGTTGTCTTCCAACTTTATCTTTTGAAGAATCTCAAGAAACAGAAGAAATGCACATAAATTCTGATATTTTATGGCATTGAAAAAAGTCAGCTAATTGTATTTTACTTTAACATGGGTTGACAAAAATCATGCATATATTGTTCAATCTAGGCTGTGGACATGTTGGTACTCACTGAACAAATCTTCCTTTCTGTATATTGAAAGTTTTTATGATAAAAAATCTAAAATTAATTAGCTAAGCAAGAGATATTTGAAAACAAAGTGTAAAAAGGCTAAAAAAATTCAATATCCCATTAGCTGGTGAAAAAAGGGCCAAGTATCATTCACACTCTTCCTAAAGCTTGGTTGAAGGGCAATAATAAAGACTGATTTCCATCATAGGCTTATAACAGTTTGTTTTTGTTTTTGTGATATTGGGGGGCTGAACCCAGGACCTTGTGTATACTTTGCAGGTGCTTATACCTCCACTGCCTTTTTTATTTTTTATTTTGAGACAAGGTCTCACTAAGTTATATAGGCTGCCTTGAGCCTCAAACTTGTAATCGTCCTTCCTCCACCTCCTGAGTCATGCATGTTCACCAAACTAGGTGAAAATCACAGCTTTCCTAATGGAGATTAAAGATTCATGGTAGAGTTCAATTGTGCTAATGGTATCAGCAGCTTTTAAAAATTTCTTTCTGCTGAAAACCAAGTGTCAGACTCATTCTTTAATTGCCCTGTTGGTAATTCCATTTTTACTAGGTACAGGAAGCCACAGAAGGAACTAAAGCTTCAGGCCTAATTGTGAGAAATAAGGAAAATATGGTTGGTGAGTGGATGTGACAGATGACCATGTCATCTTACAGTCTGTAATAGAGAAAGAAAGGAAAGCTGCAAAGTGTTGGACATATGCCACAGGTTTTAGAAAATAGGGCATTTAATTGTTTTAGAGAAAAGTTAGATGCCACTAGGGATTCTGAACAGAGATGTTACAAGAGGATGCATATATTTTAAAAATATGAAATTCTAGTTAGTCAGGAATAATCCTGTTATTTGTGGAATAAAAGTGGAGAAATATTTAAAGAAATCAGTGAGAGTCCACAAAACCCTGTAATTAGCTCAGACTTTTAAGTATGCATTAGAAAAAGGAAATAATAGACATTAAGCCAGAAATGTAGACTTTATGAAGGTAGAAATGGTGTCTATTTTCCTTAATTAAGTAAAAGGTATGTCAGAAAATCTATGAACTTCTATATGTAGTACACAAACTCTAAAGGAAACTAATAACTAATATGATGTAATTGATATTTATATGATGTATTGATTAATGCTCAGTATTTTATATGCTTTGAGATGAATGTATTATGTCAGTAAATGACAGAAGACACCTTCAATTTTGCTTTCCATTATAAAGAGTTATCTTTAAATATTTAAATTGAGATAAACAAGTTAAATGTGATCATAAAGAAAAATGATCCTTAAATTAAATGAGAAGATAGTAGAAAATTATCCATGAGTTTTTCAAAACTGTTTCAAGAGAGTAGATTAGCATATGTTTGACTTTGTATCTACCAGATCCCACTAAAACAGAATAAGGATATACAAAGATAACTCAGGTAAACACCTAGGCTCCATATTATTTCCTGAACATGGTGAATTCTTCATTGAAAAACTTCTGACAAGATCATAGACACTGTGTCCTCCGTATTCTGTAATATCCACTTTTTCTACCACCTTCTTCTATACTCCATCTATTAACAATAGCTATCCCTAAAATATTCTCAATTTCTGTTCTTTCCCTCCTTATATCTACGTGTGTCAACTTTCTCAAATACCTACCCCCTTAGGTTCTTATCTTTCTTTCATTCCCTATACCCACTATGTAATCACAAATGAACAAATAATAATAATAATAAATGAACTACAAATATTATTATTAATAAATAATAATAGTAAATGAATAATCACCCCCCTCGGAGACTACAATACCAGAGGCAGCAGAAGTAGAGGCAGAGCCATTCTTCTTTATGAAGCCAAGAGAGGTCCAGACGGAAGGGTGAGAGGCAGGGATCATATCAGGTCTGGGGCGTCAGTCAGTAAAGAAGACAGTGAGGTGTGTTGCTGTGCCTATCAGGTGAAAGCAAACTGCTCTGCTAGTCTTTGCTGTTCAGTTTAGAGAAACAAAATATTTTCTAGATTGGTAGCAAGTGTGAGGGTCTGTGCTGATTGATTCTAGCAAAGAGAAAACATGAATAACAACAGATACAATTAGAGTCACCACCTCATTGTTTATGGTAATCAGTGTCATCTCAGATCCATCTGTCTCCTGAATAGACTAAAGAGACAAGATAAATGAAAACTAGGAATCATTGTGAATGAATCTTTCGAGCCTTGATGGTAGAATTAATCTCTGCTCTTCCCTTAGGGATTCAGTATTGCTTCTGGTTTATAAAGTTGTGTATTCCTCTATAATAAAGCTTATACTACTGGTTAGAGTGAGTATTTTACTTAGCATATTTATTCCATTCAGGTCCTGAAGAAATTACCATGATATGGACCTGTGACCCATTTTTTTGGCACACTATGATAGTTTGGGGGCATTTAATACCTGCATTAGTCAAGACAGTCTATGTTATGCAGCAATAACAAATAACTCCAAATATTAGCACCTTACAAAAAGAAAGGACAATTTCTTGTTCATGTTACATGCCCTTCACAAACTAAGCAGGGCTCTATCCCACATTATCTTTACCCTAGGACTTAGGCTAGTAGCTACTATCTGGAGCACTGCTGATCTTGTGGAAAAGATACATAGCAAAACATACAGTAGCCTATAGGCATGTTATCAGCCAGAGCCAAGTATACAGACCCTCCTGAGTTCAACATGGCATAACAGAATCCTACCATGTTAATGGAAGTACAAGGAGAGAAAAATGGAGTATTAGACAAATAGTCATAAAATCTACAACAATGTCTGACCTGTGTGGATTTCTACCCTGACTAGTGGACCACAGTGACATTTTGGAACCCTATAGATTAATGTCATCTCAGAAACAGTGTAGAAGAATTCCATAAAAATATGAAAGTCTCTTTGTAGAAGATTTATAATATATATTTATGGCAATATCAAGAGTCTTCTTTCCAGAGTCAAGCCTTCCCCTCCATTCAAGAGTTCAAGATTTAAAAACAGGCTCAGGTCTGAAAATGGAATGAATAGCCTTAACTCTCCATTTGTGGTTAAATTAAGCCTCTACTCACAGACTTTTCTATTTTATATGTAAAATAAAGCCTTATTGCAAAAATGTGTAATTGTCCATCCATTTCAGTCTTAAGGACTTTATGATCCTTTAGTCACCATCAAAAATATCTGCTGTTAAACTGTTCTAATTAGCACTAATCAGTCGCACTTTATCAGTTTCCACTGGTCTCCCCACCTCTGGCACTCTGAAATCCATTAACAATATTGAAATCAACGAGTCCATTTCAATAGCAGCTTCAGCCAAGTGCTCCAGGCTTCAAAGCCAGACACTAGAGAGCATCCCAAGAAAATTGCAACTCTTCTGATTAATGTCTTTCCCCATGTTTTGGCAAAGGTCATGTGGACTTAGAGGCCTTATCCCAAATATTGGGGACCTTAAGTGTTTGGGGATTTAGGATTTGGGAATATTTGAATATACATAATGGGTTAAGACCCAAGTCTAAACACAAAGTTCATTTATGCGTCATAGACACCTTATACATATAGCCTGAATGCAATCTTATATACTATGTTTAGTGCTCCTGCATTTAAAACTATGAGCCATCACATGAGACCAGGTATAGAATTTTCCACTAAAGCATCATTTTGGTGCTCAGAAAGTTTTGGACTCTATGGCATTTTGGAGTTTGAATTTTTGGATTAGGGATGTTCAGCCTATACCATCTGAGATCTTCAATAAGACATTGTAAGAGAGTACATTCGTTTTCTAGGACTGCCATAAAATATCACAGATTGGAGAAATTTACATTCTCACTCTTTTAGAAATTGGAAGTTCAAGGTCAAGGCAGCACTGGATTCTCCTGCAGCCTCTCTCCTTAGCTTGCAAATGGCTGGCTTATCATTTTATCTTCATATAATTGTGTCTTCTGCACATTTGGATTGCTGGTGTTTCCTCCTCTTCTTATAAGGAGACCAGGTATACTGGATTAAGGTCTCACACTTATGACTTCCTTTAACCTTTATTTCCTGTTTAAAAGTTGTATTTTCACATCTAGTCACAATGGGCATTCGGCCTTCAAAATATAAATTTGGGGCAGGTACAATTCAATCCATAACATACTCTTTCTTTATACATCTTAACATTCACATAGTAGTCCCAGTGAAATGGTAAATTCAACTTGCTTTGCAATTCTCCCATCTACAAGATCAAATTTTGGATCTGGTGTTTGGTTATACTGGTATTTACAGTCCTGGTTTTGGATACATTTTGGTATTAAGAGTCATTTAACTCCAAAAGGTATTATTTTTAGTGCAGTCACAGAAGATCTGTGGTTTTCTGATAATGGCTTAAGCAAATATCTTAAAACCCTGAGGTCATCATTCTTTTCTATAATCTCTGTAGTGCACTCAGAAATATCTTGCCCACCCACAGTCCCTATAGACTTTATTCCAATGTTATCTGCATGTGAAAGCAGCCACTTGATCTCCAAACACTGGACCTTTAATATTAGGTACTTCTTTCCACGGAAGCACAAGTAATAATTTATGTAACTTTTTTGTCATGAACATTTAATATCCTAGAGGTCATCACTACTTCAAATCTTACTATCTCCAACAACTTAGCCTAAATTCACATTTCTGAAAGTTCTTTTTAAAATCCCAAGTGGAAATGATCTAATATACTGATCTCATGTTGTTAAAATGACTAGAAGGGATCTACCCAGCAATCAGAAATCCATATACCTACATATTCTTGAATCTAATCCACACCCTTTCAATAGTTAGAGGGCTACAACATCAGATACAGATTAGAATCCAGTAAACTCTTAACTTCAAATTCAATCCATATGCAATTCTAATCTGTGTATTATTTCATAACCCTCTAAAACTGTTGAAAGGTGAAAAGGTGAAAATTAGATTTGAGAATATACGATAGATCTCTTAGCAAACCCATAACTCCTACTGATGAATTGTTAATATGAGAAAGCCACTGAAGAAGGCTATGTTAGTCTGTCACAACTTCTGATAAAAGAAAA
>VMDO01037055.1:0-14637 GCA_007922755.1 Pedetes capensis | reverse complement strand
TTTTTTTTTTTTTTTTTTTTTTTTTTTTTTTTTTTTTTGCAGTACATACTAGGATTTAAACCCAAGGTCTTGTGTATGCGAGGCAGGTGATCTATCATTGAGTTGCACTCCAGGGCCTTTTTAATTTTATTCTTATTTGGAGGGGGGTTGAGGGACAAGGTATCACTCAGTTGCGCAGGCTGCCTCTGGCCTTAAATTTACGATCCTCCTGCCTCAGCCTCTGGAGTCACTGGGATTACAGGCATGGCCTTGGCACCCACTCTATTTCTTTTTCATGCAGGTTTGATAGCTCATTTGAGTGTACTTTGTCCATTGCATCTGCTTTCAACTTTATTGCTAGAACATTGACCATTATATCCTCTTACTGTTCGTTTTTATGTGTCATTTGTAGCTTAACCTTCTTCTCTATTTCTGATGTTAGGTGTTTGTGTCTCTCTTTTTTGGAAGGGTAAATCCCATCATCGTTTTGTCAATTGTATTAGTCTTTCCAAAAAACAAACTTTTGGTGTTGCTAGTAATCATTATTGTCTTCTTGTGTCTTGTATCATTGATACCTGTGCTTATCATTATCATTTCTCCTTGGCTTGTCTTTGAGTTTATTTTGTTGCCTTTTTACTGACTTCTCAAGTTGGATGTTCATTTTATTAATTTCAAGTCATTTTTCTTCTTTATCATGAGCATTAAAGGCACAAAACTCCCCTTTCATATTCTTTCAGATGACTCCTATGCATACTGCCAAACCCCATGCCCTCCCAGTTCTGCCCTTAGCTTGCTGATCTCCTTTTCCTTGTCCCCTTTGCTGGTGCCTCTTCCCATCAGCCTCTGAAAGCCAGACTATCCCAGTGTCCAGTTCTTGGGCCTCTTCTCCTATTTATCTTCACACACTTCATTGGCAATTAATTCTGTGTTATGACTTTAATGTATAATTAACGTGCTACAAAATCTGACATTTTTATCTCTAGCCTAGACTTATGTCTCAAAATTCAGACTCATTTATTCATCCAAGTTCTCTACTTAAATGTCTAATAAAACTTCCCCAAATTAGTCAGGTGCTGTAGTGCAAGCTTATAATCCCAATGACTCGGAGGCAGAGAAGGGAGATTGCAAGTTTGATGCTAGAGGAAGCCAACGCAACTTGTCATTAGGTGCCGTCGAGTCAGTGTCTGACTCATAGTGACCCTATGTACAATAAATGAAACACTATTGTCAGTGCTTCTCTGCTAATAATAGATGTTTAAATGGCTGCTTGTTTGGGGAGAGTGGGTTGCCAGGTCCTTCTCCCAAGCCTACCGCACATTGTGTTCCCAGGCAGTCTTCCATCCAAGGATTAACCAGGGCTGACCCTGTTTAGCTTCTGAGATCTGACAGGATCACTGGACACCACTGCAGCATGGCTGCAGGCAATTTAACAAAACCTTATCTCAGAATAAAAAGTTGTAAAAGGATTGGAGGTGCAGCTCAGTAATAGATCATTTGTCTAATACTTGCCAGGTCCTGGGTTTAACCCTCCAGTACTGAAAAAAAAAATCCTCAAAATTCAGTGTACTGATTATTATCTGGAAAATATCCACTCCATTCCTGTGAGAAGACATACTTCCCCACCCATTTTCATTGGCTGAGCTTTAGCCATGTGACTTGATTTGCCCAATGGAATAGTAGCAGATGTGACGTGAGCAAAGACTTATAATGGACTGTGCAAGGTGCCCATTTGCGTGGGTGTTTGCCAGTGCCTTGGGGAGCTCACTGGTTCCAGAGTAAAAGTGGCGCATGGAACAAAGCCACCTGGCTGGAGCGTGAGGCAAGCATCACAGCCCCCTTGCAGGCACCCAGTCTGGAGGAGAGGAGTTGGGCTGCCCTGGCGATTGGACGCATGATCATAAATGTTCATTACGATACACCAATGAATTTGGAGGTGGTTTATTATGCAGAGGTGGCAGACTGATACAGAAATTCCTACCTAGAAATGGGTACTTATGTTAGCAAAAACCAGAAATATATGAGCCTACCCAAAGGAAACTAACTATTAAATGAAGCTGAAAAAAAATGGTGACTTTTGCTGTGTGCTGGTTACGCATTTGGTAAAACATCTCTTGTGATGGTCAGAAAGGCAGAAAATGTGCCTAATGAACTGGTCAGGGTGAGTGAGGAATTTGGAGGCCAAATGTGGAAATACGAGGTGGCATCTGCTGACGGTGTGTAAAAAGGTATTACAAGAGAGGAATGTGTTCAGAAAAGAACTGGCTTGGGTAGGAACAGAATTAAGAGCAAATATAGAGTCTAAATATTCCAGAACCTGTAGTGGTAGAAAATGAAGTTCCTTCTTCCCCAATCAAAATGTGACAATTATGATACAATTCCAGGGAAAAGATTCCGTCCAGGGAGCTGGGAGTGAGTCATAGTCTCACCTCAATTTGACTTTAAGACTTTAACAGCCTATTGAAACCTCTTACAGGATAAAGGTGTACTCAGTCAGACATTTGTATCTGGACAAACAGGTTGTTAGGAAATCTAATCATGCGGTGCTATGAAATTCAGAGGTTCACAGAGTACCAGTAAAGCTGAAGGAGAAGGCAGGAACAAAAGTGTATCTCAAAAAAAGAATTGTCTTTATGGTGCCTATGTACAGTCTCTGAGGTCCTGAGTTCGATTCCCAGCACCACAAAAATGGGAGAAGGATGTGGCAATCCACTCCGGAGGCAATCCCGAAACAATCAGCCATTGAAAACTCTATGAGGGTCACTATGAGTTGGATACAACTCAATGGCACCTAACAACAACAACGATGTACTTTGGTGTATGCATTTGACTAAGTCAAATACATAGAATGTAAAGTTTTGGGGAGAGTTGTATTGTGAAAGAATGACAAGCCTGGGCCAAAAGAATCTAGGACTATGAGGGAGGTAATAAGATCTCTGGACCTTCAAACTCCTACAAGCAGGAAGCAGACTGAAGATGCAATATGGCTTCCAAGAAGGGTCAAAAGAGCCTTATGGAGCCAGAAAGCCCACTCAAACCATGCAACCAAGAGCTATAGATAGCAGCAAAGTAAAACATCGCTACCAGGTTGGAGAAATGGGGCTCGATGCAAGAACACTTACCCTTCAGGTAGAAGGAAAGCCTGCAGCTATAGCCCTGTAGCATCCGATCCCGTCAGATCTCAGAAGCTAAGCAGGGTCAGGCCTGGTCAGTACTTGGATGAGAGACTGCCTGGGAACACCAGGTGCTGTAGGCTTGGGAGAAGGACCCAGCAACCCACTCTCAAAAATCAATCCGGCATTGAAAACCCTATGAGCAGCGGAGAAGCACCGACAATAGTGTTTTGCCTGTTGTATGCAGGGTCGCTATGAGTTGGATACCGACTTGATGGCACCTAACAGCAACAACAGGTAGAAGGAACTAGCAGCATTTCAGAATATTAACAATCATTGGCTTCTCCACCCTCCCCTTTTTGAATGGAAGCATCCATTATGGCTCTGATGTACCTATCCCACCATGTACTGTCCATCACACGCCCAGTATTACCTGATGTAAATTGTGAGATCCTGGAACTTGACCCTGTTTCATAATTTGATGAAACTTTGGGATGAACACATTTTGCATGTGAAAGGAACTTGAATTCTATGAATGAGAACTCAGACTGGAATTGTTTGGATTGGTGTTCAGTAGAGAATCACTACTCACCCTTCTCATCTAGGTTTACAATGTACCAAGATGACATCTTGTACTTCTGTCATCATTATAAGAACAAATCCTTGATAGCCAGTCATCCTACATGAATGAGCACATCAAAGCAGAGCTGACGGGGCATGTTGATACAGCTGTGATGGGTCACATGGGGGTCTAGACTGCCTGCTCATGCAAATTGCTTGTCCTTGCCTGGCTCAGTCTTGGCTCTGCCACTTCCTTCTTATGATGATCTCTTCTAGGTTCACATACCATTATCATTTGGGAGGTATGGCTGCACTCAATTAATGATGGGCAGCTCTGGATGTATGGCCATTTGATTCCATAGTTCCTGCCAGGAACTATTTATCAAAAGTTATACAATGCTCTTCTGTTGTGTGGCATGGCCAACCTCCAAAACCTCAGGGACCTCTAGCATGATTCTCCCACTGGGGCTTGCCATGTACTCCAAAGTTCATCCTTTCCTACCACAAACACCTCCAACACCATAGGGCCTGAAGGCAGCACTGCCTCCACATAGCTGGGATCAACTGCTCCAGCCCCATTCAGAATTGACACCCTTCCATATCTCCTGGCACATGGCATGAAAAGGCATGCGTAGGTGTGAAATATGGTATTGCCAGAAATTAAAGAGATCTATGAAAATCTTTGTGCTTCATTATTTATAGTTAGGGTGCAAGGTATGGAAATTGGTGTTTGCTTGGAGAGGATTTCTAACACACTCCTGATTACTGAACCCCTGATATCTCTTGTGCAGTGACAAGTGGCTTTATCTTTGTAGAGTTTGTCTCCTATTCCAGAAGTGCTTCGTCTTATGAAGATCTCCATCATGGTAGTCTCTTTGGCTTACACTGTGTGATCAGTGTGATGTCATTGATGTATTAGATGTATATGAAATCCTGTGATATGCCCAGATGGTCCAGATGTATTCAGATTATGTTATCAGTGAGCAGCGTAGGGATACAACAGAAAGGCGATGTTTTTGCTCATTCTATGTGAATGTGAACAGTTCCTGGTCCTCTTTTCTAAATGAATTTGCCAAGTTAGTGGCTACAATACCACATCCAGCATGACTGTCAGTCAGAGCTATTCCTCAGTCATGTTTGTGATAGTATAGAGTTGTTTTCAAGAATTCACCTTGTTTCTTCAGAGCCCACAGACATGGAGCTAGGATAGGAACCACCAGTCCTGTATCTTCTAGTCTTTAAGGATGGCATTAAAGCTCTGCCATTGTCCTCTAGAAGGTGATACTATCCTTGGCTGTGGGTTAGGGGCAGTTTCAGAAGCTTCTATTTGGCATTCTTCACAACAGTATTTCTTACCCTTCAGGCCAAAAATTTGGTGTACAGTTACTCCATATGCAAGTATTTTAATCCCTGTTATACACTTAGAGACTCAGAAATGGACCTGCTATAAGCCAGGTTTACTTCCTGGTCCTCGTGTGATCCCATTTTTCTATGGTGTGCAGGATAAGACTCTCTGACTATTAAGTCAATTCAAACTCTGTGTCCAATCTTATTAAAGTCTATTGGATATTCCCCTTCTTCATCCCCCCTTCCAGTGTATAATCATACAAAGGAATGAACAAATGTCCCTTCGGGAAAAAAATTCCTAAAGGAATCTTCAATGAATACTTACTATGGCATTCTAGAATCCTGCCTTCAGTAGACTTGGCCAACTCTTCACTCAATAGCTTCTGATCTGAGACTCAGCTCAGGTCTAGAAAACAAGCAAGGGATGATGATATTTTATTGACAAACTAGCCCCAGCCTCCTGCTTTTCCATTCTCACCAAATTTTGAGTATCTGTACTCAGAAACATCCTTCTTGATCATTCATCTACCTTTCCCATCACATTTCAGGTGCCATTAACCGTCTCCATAATTCTAAGTCCGTGCCCATTGGTTACACTTTAATCTTACCAGCCATTACAGAATTGAGGCTCTGAAACTTCTGAAAGTTAATGTCCATCTACCTTAAATCACTTCAGGGCCCCATCTTTCCACTGTATTAATGATCTAAGTTGGGTGATATCTGCTCTGATTGTCAACCCTGCCCTGCAGAGGACAGACACTGTCAAAATTTTTAGTAATGCCAAACCCCCAGTACATTCTGATGACCTTCCTGAATACAGTGACCTCTTTCTCTTGCCCTAGGATATAATCTTTCAGCAAATCATCTGACCTTCAATAATCCATCCAATCCAGCACAGTGACTGCCCTGCACAGCACTGTGCCCTGCACAGTGACTGTCCTACTCATTCCTACACCATCTTTTACAACAACTCAATCATTTCTGTTTTGCTGAGCATGAAGTTAGTCTTCTGTAGATTTTTAGGAGTCACTCCAGCACTGAATTTGTTCCAAATTCTAAGGTCTTTTCCAGGGTGTAAAACCATGTCCCATGTCAGGGCCCCAAGTCAATGAATGCTTCCTTTTCCCTTAACACCTCCAACACTCATTCCCATGGGTATGTCTTTGGCTGCAGGCCAGAAAGACTGAGTGGTTCTTGCAAGGATATAGTCCCTTTCTTTTCTCATGAGGTTTGACACATCCCCAGATGTCTTGTGCTGGGATTTAACCCTGGTAATTGGCTTGACACCTGGGAAAACTGACATAGGTACCTCCTACACTTTCAGGCCATAGTGCAAGTTGATCAGTCCTGAAAGTAGAAGGGGAAGGAAGAAGGATTAGGTGGGAAGAAGGAATGACTGGGTAGGAAGAGCTCCGGAAGACTGCATATAGCTATGAAAAAGATTTGGCCAGCTCCATGTTGGGCAGAAATAGCGAAGTCCCTTTTCACAGCATGCATGCACCTCGGTGCTCAGATGCTGGCCAGAGCTGTTGAAGGACTGTATTCCCTCAGCTCGAACACTGGTAGATCCCCAAAACATTACTTTTTCTCCCTCCCCAATTCTCTCTCTCTCTCTCTCTCTGTGTGTGTGTGTGTGTGTGTGTGTGTGTGTGTCTCAATTTTGCAGTGCTGGGGATGGAACCCACAGCCTCACATATTCTAAGCAAATGCTCTACCATTGTGCTATGTCCCCAGCCCAGGAGACTATCTCTTAAGAAGTGATCTGAGTCCTGCCCTTCCAGGACTGCCACATACTCCAGCAGAATAGTCCCAGAGGGCCTCCCACGCTTATCAATGACGTCAAATATACACCAACTTTACTACCATTATTGCAGGTCTAACTGTGACACCTCCTGTATTTGTTAGCTTGTTGTGCTGTAGGGGCTTACATGTTGTTGTGTTACTGAAAGATATGCACCCAAGTATTTAAGATACCAGTAGGACCCCCCATGGTGGACAGGTTTCAGCTGGGCTTCCACACTAAGACAGACTAGGGAGAAGGACCTGGCAGCCCACTCCTGAAACAATTAGCCATTGAAAACCCTATGAATAGCAGAGAAGTACTGTCAAATATAATGCCAGAAAATGGGCCCCCCCAGGCTGGAAGGCATTCAAGAAATGATTGAGGAAGAGTTGCCTCCTCAAAATAGAGTCCACCTTAATGAGGGAATGGAGTAAAGCCCCTGGGATCTCTTTTTGTTGTTGTGGCACAACTCACAATGTAAAGAAACACAGTGGCTGCAACAATGGGCTCAAACATAAAAAGATCATGTGCACGGTATAGTGTATGGTAGTGTTTTGTTCTGCTGTACTTAGGGTCACTCTGAGTTGGATCAGAGTCAATGGCACCTAGCAGCAACTGTGTGTCAAATAGGCTGTTAATTCAGTGATACAAAAATGATTAGTACTTTAACCCTATTACTGCTCAAAATCTAAAGAGGACTAAGACACATAAAACATGAATTCTTGCACCATGTTGACATTAGTACAGTACAAGTACATACAAAGGTCTCTGGGAGCACAAATAAGAGATACGGTCTTTCTGCCTCAACCAGACAAGGAACGCTTCCTAGAGGAGGGATCACTAAGGTAAGAGAAAGAGTTTGAATGGCAAGTCAAGGGGCCAGAGTACTGCAGGCAGAGGGAACTGAGTCCTCAGAGTACCTGGTACAGTCACTTGGCCCTGGCAGAAGCCCACTGACTGTGTGCTCAACGTGGGAGTCTGGAATTTGCCAGGTACAAAAACTAACTCAAGTAAAAACATGGTGTTTAAGGAACCTCAGAAATCCCACGGTATCCAAAAGCCAAAAATTAAAACCTGTGTACAGCTGGGTCCCATGGGAATTATAACCAAGTACTGGAGAAGTTTCCAGATTAGGGCCATTGTTCTCTGTGCCCCTGTGTTTTGCAGCCACAGCACCTGCTTCTCCTTCCCTGTGTGCATCTGATTCCTTTTTTCCTCTCTACAAATCAGACCTACCACTTATCCACTGCCCTTTTCTGAGACCCCCATCACCTCCAGCTCTATCTACACAAACATCGAGTGCCAGCACCCTTGACCAATTAGCAACCGACTCTGCACTCCTGTGTCTCTTATTGTAATTGCATCTGCAACCTACTTTGACATGCATTCAAAGGAACCTGTATTAATGGATCACTAGGAGGAGGGCGGACTGGAGAGATGTGTGCTGAAACAAGAATCTAAACAGCAGATTCAAAAATGAGAATTTAAGGAGTAAATTCTTTCAGGCTACCTACCTGTTGGAAAATTTTTTCTTGATAAAATCATGGGCAAGGAACAACTTATGAAAAATGAGAGTCTATTGTCCCAAGTTATCTTTGCGCTGCTGCTTCCATCCTTGCGCCGGGCCAGGTGAGTCCTAGGTGAGGGAACGAGTGGGTGTGCTCCCTTGGGTGAGAGGTCCATCCCTCCTGCAATCAGCCGTGTCTGTGGGGCCAAGAGGCCACGAGTTCCAGAGGCTGCTTCCTCAAGCAGCTGTGCGCAAGGCTGATGCTGCACAACATGTCTCCAAATCAGGTTTGATGGGAAGGAGAGAGCAATAAACACCCGATCACGGTCTTTACCATATTCAGGACGAAAGCACTCTATTGGTGTATGGCAAGTCTGGGGAGGCGAGGGGAGGAGAAGCACTACATCATCACTCTCACGGCTGCTCAGAAAAATTACCCACAAATGCCTCTCTCTCTTTTGCTCACTGGTCCACCCTTCCTTCCACCTCAAATTCCACCACGAAGAGGGAAGTCATCCCCAGTCTCAGCCATGGGTTGGTGTTGTTGTTAGGTGCTGTCGAGTTCAACTCATAGTGACCCTATGTACAGCAGATTGAAAAATTTCCCGATTCTGTGCCAGGCACATGATATTTATGTTGAAGCCCTCTGTTGCAGACACTGTGTCAATCCATCTGGTGGAGGGTTTTCCTTTTTTCACTCACCTACCACTCTCCCAAACATGATGTCTTTCTTCAGGGATTGAATCTCCTGACTACATGTCCAAAATATGTAAGACGCAGTCTGGCCATTCTTGCTTCCAAGGAGCACCCTGGTTGTACTTCTTCTAGGACAGATCTGTTGGTTCTTTTGGCAGTCCATGGTATATTCAATAGACGTCTCCAGCATCACAATTCAAAAGCATCAATTCTTTTTCTGTCTCTCTTGTTCAATGTCCAGCTTTCACAACCATATGATGCCACTGAAAATACCATGGCATGAGTCAGACGCACCTTCGTCTTCAATGTAACATCTTTGCTTTTCAATACTCTAAAGAGACCTTTTGCCACAGCTTTTCCTGGAGCAATGCGTTTTTTGATTTCTTGACTGCTGCTTCCATCAGTGTTAATCATAGAGCCAAGCAAAACAAAATCTTGCACAACCTCAATCTTTTCTCCATTTATTGTGAAGTTGCACACTGACCCAGTCATAAGAATTTTTGTTTTGTTGATGTTTAATCGCAACCCATACTGAGGGCTATGATCTTTGATCTTTATCAGTAAATGTTTTAAATCTTCTTCACTTTCAGCAAGCAGAGTTGTGTCATCTGCATAAAGCAGGTTGTTAATGAGTCTTCCCCCAATCCTGATGCCGTGTCCTTCCTCATAAAGTCCATGGGTGGAGTGCTCTTATCTGCTGGGAGTCGGTGAGCTATGATTTAAAGATCTCTTAGGTGAGGAGTAGAACAAGAAGCCAGCAGGGCCAGGGTGTGGAGAGAGGGTGGCGGGAGGCAGGAGAAACACAGAGGATAAAACAATTTCCATCCACTGACGACGCAGAGACGGTGAACTCAGAAGTTTGCTGCCATCATAAACAAGAAGAAGAAGTGCCCGAAGTGGCCATATAACTTTATGACCTGTGAAATTGAATTGCTTCTTACAGGTTTTTACCTTTTGGTGGACAAGGAGGAGCTCCGTCATCTCCGGCAAGGAAGGGTCATAAACGCCGCAGGAAGGCAGGGAATCAGGCCTGTCTGATTAGAAGCCAGGCGGCCTTGATTTCCAGGCCAGGCTTTATATATTTGGGCTTCACCCACTGGAGGCGTGAGCCTTATGAATTACGGGGCTCCACAGCCTCCGGAGCTGTGTCTCACCGATTGTCATAAACTCCACGGAGAGGCAAGGTCGCCATCTTAAATCAGTACCTGGAGAGGAACAGCGAGCCCAGACACAGCAGCTGGGCAAGGAAAACAATGGCTGAGTCCCCCTCTGTGCACACACCCGCAGTGAGGGTAGCTGAACCCCAGTTTGCAAGATTTGAGGTGCTGCAGAGTACAGTTTCCTTCGCTCAGTTTTCACCTTCCATCGGCTTTATTTGGTAACCAAGTTACCAGATGACCACAGGTCATTTTACAAAGATAAATACATTTTAAAAGAAAGAAGCACAGTATCCCTATGCCATGCATCGCATAGGGCGAGAGGGGCAGGCAAGGTGAGGACACTGTGCCATCCTGCCAGAGTCTGCAATTGGAGTCAGAATTCCAAGCCCTGAGTGACTCCGTTCACTCACACACTTCCCTAAAGAGTTCTTAAAGCCGTCATCTCTTTATGTTTCCTGTCCCTTGTTTCTCTCCCTCCCAATGCTGTCTGGGTATCTTAAGTGGATAGGGGGCTAACCCACTATTTTTCCTACTCTAGACTCTTGTTGTTAGGTGCCGTTGAGTCTGTGTCTGACTCATAGCGATTCTGGGTACAACAGGCAAAACACTATTGTCAGTGCTTCTCTGCTATCCATAGGGTTTTCAATGGCTGATTATTTGGGGGGAGTGGGTTGCCAGGTCCTTCTCCCAAGCCTACAGCACGTACTGTTCCCAGGTGGCCACCATGGTACAGATGCAGGCTACCCTAGACTGGCTTTCTCAAACTGTATTCCATGAGCCACTAGTAGGTGTTTGGAAGGAAAGACTGGAGAACGCTCCACCCTGCTCAGCATCCTTCAGTGGATTGCGTTTCTCTCAAGACAAGGTTTAAGCTGGCCGACATAACACTCAGGGTCTGCCTTGAACTCTTTACAGAAAGCATCCTGAATCCTCGGGGGGCAGGGGAGGCAGGGTTCCTTCCTCACTACACTCAGAGCCCCAGGTCTGACCATCAGCTAACCAAGATCTTTTCGCCTTCCTCTGGTCTGAACCATCGACAAGGAAACAGCTTGATCCTTTTGGCCCGGATCATCGACCACCAACAAGGAAAGAACCCGCTCTCCATGTGATCACCAATGAAGCAACAGCTGTCTCCTCGTGACCACCGAGACAACCAACACAGGTGTTTGCTCCTGAAAGACAACAGCGCCTGAGGCTTTTCCTTTCTCCCATCTCCACCGGCGTCCTGAGGGCCACAGGAGTCCTTGCCCCTCACCCAAGGGTCCCAAGTGAATTGTGTTTAGTATCTGTGTGCACGGTGGTGCCACCCATCCGAACATCCAGGCCAGACCGGGAGGCACGCACCCCACATAAAGTTGGCACTGACACAACAGAAGGTGCTCTGCCCTTGCAGCACGTGGGCTAGAGGTCTTTCTCTAGGGAATGATAGGAGCTGACATAGGTCTCGTGAGCTGGTTGGAGCCAAGAAAATGAATTGCCCTGGACTTGGCAGAGATGGAAATAAATCCATGCAGAACTTCCCCTCCCAGGCTAGGCAGACGGCTGGACCCTAAATATCCAAACTCGGCCCCCTCCCCCTGGACATGGACCTTGGGTGGAATTTGGGTTCCTTGGGGCTGAGAATACAACAGGGAATTTCTCCAGAGTCTACAAGCAATGTGAGGCAATTTAATCCCGTCTAGATGGGAAGCCTTGGAAGAGAGGGGGATTCAATCCCCAGCACTACAAAAATGGGAGAAGGACTCAGCAATCCACTCCTAAAGCAATCCCCACAACAATCAACCATGGAGAACCCTATGAATAGCAGAGAAACACTGACATAGTGCCAGGCATGGCAGGGTTGAAGAGTGTTTCATTCTGTTGTACATAGGGTTGCTATGAGTTGGACCCACTTGATGGCACCTAACATCAACAAAAGTAAAGTCAGGATTGGAGAGGCAAGAGGCTGGAACTAAAATCACAAACCAAGGACAAATGTGTTTGAAGGGGAGAGGTAACAACTGTGGAGTGGCGTGAACAATGCACTCGAAACCCCCAATGGCAGCTGGGCTTGGTGGGGCATGCCTAGAACTGCAGCACTTGGGAGGCTGAGACAAGAGGATCATATGTTTGAGGTCAGCCTGGGACACATAATGAGTTCGAAACTAGAGTGGGCTTGCCTGGTCTCAAAACAAAACACTGGCAGATATGTCTTCTTTTTAAGTACAAATGAGTGCGCAATGGCAAGCAGATGATTAAAAGTATCAAAAAACTCTGACCAAACAGATAATACCATAGCAGAAGCAAAATATTGTAGACACTTGCAATGAGGCCCCCACTTTAAAAGAAAGAAACTTATCATGCAAGCAGTGAAATTCAACTTTCAGGACCTTTCACTTTCGTGAATCTCTTTTAAGTCCCTAAATATAATTTCTATTTGTCATTTTATATTCTTATTCTTGTATTAGCTTCAGATCCCCCAAAAGCTGAATCATCTCTACATTTTAGCATTGCAAGCAAAGTAATTTAATAAAATTAGGCAACATTTTCCATTTCAAGCATACAAGTAGTTACGCTCTATTAGCATAACTCCCAAGGTAGACTCAATAAATCCCTAACTGAAACTGCCAAGCACAAAGGAACTTGAAGTCTAAGCAAAGGAAAAGAAACAGGAAGAATCTCAGAATGCAGGAATGCCTGCATTAGCTGTGGGCAAAAGCTGGATCCTACGGGCCATAGTCATCGTTGTTGCTGTTTGTTGTTGTTAGGTGCGTCGAGCTGGGTCTGACTCACAGCGGCCCTATGTACAACAAACGAAACACTACATGACACTCTTCTCCGCTATTTATAAGATTTTCAAAGGCTGATTGTTTATTTTTGTTGTCATTTTGTTTTGTTTTTTGTTTGTTTTGTTTTTTTAATTGGGAGTGGGTTGCCAGGTCCTTTTCCCAAGCCTACAGCACCTGGTGTTCCGAGGCGGTCTCCCTTCTAAGTACTAACCAGACCTGACCCTGCTTAGCTTCTGAAATTAGACAGGCTGGGATGCCACAGTGGTACAGCTGCAGGCATAGTCATAAGACTCATCAAATGACATTCCTTGAGCTTCAGAGCTTACAGAAAAGGGCAGAAGGAGGCACGTACATGGGAAAAAAAAAAAACCAAAGATCCAACTAAGGAAGGGATTGTGTGTGTGTGTGTGTGTGTGTGTGTGTGCACGTGCGCGCGCGCGCATGCATGCATGCGTGTGTGTGCGCGCGTGCGCGTGCATGCGTGTGTGTGTGTGTGTGTGTGTGTGTGTGTGTGAGAGAGAGTGTTTTCAGGGGCAGAGGGGAGAGAAAGATGGAGAGAGAAAGACAGAGGGAGAGGAGAAGAGAAAGGAGGAGTGGAGAGAAGAGGGGAGGAGAGAAGAAAAGACAGGAAAATGAAGTAAGAAATAGGGACACCGTGAAAACATATGGAAATTGCTGGTTTAGAGGGAGAAGCAAAATAGATAAAGTCAATTTCATTTTAAAACAATGAACTGCACCTGTCCAATAAATTTCTCCTTCTCTTCAGCGAAGAGCCAAGGAAAATAATAACCAGTGCTTCAAAAACTCAAAGGGAAGAAGAATAGAGCTTCGTAACTGCGCAGTGCAGGAACAGGACGACAAGGTTCTGCTTATCTGGGTCACTGTGGGTCACTGCAGTCACCTCAGATAGCAGCAGGCTGGGAGGAGGACCACCCACAGTGTGTGTGTGTGTGTGTGTGTGTGTGTGTAACGTGAGACTTGAAGCAGGCACCCCAGACCAGATATATTTTCCTCAGTCAGCTAGCAGGCTGCTGAAATCCCATCATCGGAGTAACATATTGCAGATTAAATACCCATTTCCTGTGGCTGCCATTCCAATGGCAAATGCCCTCGATGGGGTCAACAAAATAAATTATTCACGCCTTTGCGGTGATTGGAGGGCTAAGTTACCCAGAAAGCACAGTGCAGGCCAACATAAAAATTCACACGCAGCTTCCAAAGTCCTTGCACGCCCGCACGCGATTGTGCACAGTTTAATCCACAGACTTTACTATTTCTAAAAGCTCTTTAGTCAAGCAAGTCCCAGGGCATTAGCGAAATTGGCACTGAGAGGGCACCCGGAGGCCCTGGATGCCTGGTTGTGGGGCCGGCACCGTTCAGATCTCCCCACGAGATGCTGCTGAGCCTCGTCCTCGCTGCTCCTGGGCTGGCAGCCACTGGAAAATTGACAGAGGGGGAGAAAATCAAAAGGCAAAGTCTCGTTTTCATTTGCGAGTTAGGAGAGCAAATGCAAAAGAGAGAATGGAAAGGGGTTTTGTGATGTTTGATGTTGAAGAGGGAAATATGGGATCTCTTAGTCCCCTTTCCAGCTCAGTGAGGGTGAAAATAAAGCTCCGGGATGATCTATAACGGAAAGCTTGGGAGATGACTTTGTTGCAGGGGAAAAAGCCAGCTCCGGAATTTACGAACACCAGGCTGTCTCGCCGATCGCTCACAGGAGAGGAAG
>VMDO01037054.1:0-14618 GCA_007922755.1 Pedetes capensis | reverse complement strand
TTCTGCGCTCTTTCCCTAATCCTAGGAAATCCCCAAGACCCAGAGTGAGGAAAGATGATGGCTGGGTGCAGGACCTCCCCTGAGGGTGAGGGGTGGGTGTTGAGAGTGGGCCCCAGGGGTCATAGGTACCCACAGGAGCAGGGGAACCCAGGGCACAAACTCCGCCCACCAGCAGCTGTACAACTTTGCCATGCACAAGTCAGGTACTGCCAGGAATAAGTTCACCGTGGTGTGACGGGATAAACGGAGAGCTCGGAATCCCTACCTCGTGGTTTCCCAGACAAGACTCATCTGCACTTCTGCTTTTGGAATGTTTCAGGGCCTATGAGGACACCTTACTTTAGAGCCATTTTGTTTTATTTTATCCCGATAGAATTCGGATGAATGAAATTTGCCCCCCCCCACTTCTTCCCTCTCATCCATATAAAGGGAAAGCCTACCTCAATGCAAGTGCCATAAGGGATGGCCAGAGGTTGTCTGACTCCGTATTTGAACCCCATCACATGAGAGGCTTCAGTAAACCTTTATTTTTAAATGAATGAATAAGTGAGTGATTAGAAAGGAGGGTAAAGAAAACATTTATGGGATTCTGCTTGGCATTGAAGATTCTAGTATAAGATTTGGATCTGTTACCAAATTTCATTTGTCGTTGTTTGATGCCGTAGAGTCAGTATCCGACTCATAGCGACCCTCATAGGGTTTTCTGCGGCTGACATAGCTCACTCAAAACATACCATAGAGGCCAGGGCTGTAACTCAGTGGTAGAGAGTTTGCCTCTCAAGGATGAGGCCATGGGTTCCAGCTCCAATTCCACACACACACACACACACACACACAAAATTAATTTTTTAAAATGCCACAGAGAAGATACAATTTGTAAACAATAATGTCTAGAAATAAGTTCCTGAGGTAAGATGATCACTAAAATCTGCCAGATCAAAAAAGTACAAAGGACTTCCAGGATCTGGTAGTGGAAGAACATTCCTATTGCACTGACTCTCCCAGATAACAGTTATAAACACTGGCCAACACATGAAAGACAGACAACCACCTGCGGGACAGGAGAGAAACCCAAAGCAGGCAGAAAGGAGGGAGCCAAACTGAGAACAAGACACCCCACTGCAGACATGGTGTCAGGCACTGCAACCTGGGCCTGCTAAGATAAAAATGCAACACTCTTCAGAGGAACATACCATAATTCAGAGTCTCTACAACAAATCTTTCTCAATATCCAGGATACGATCCAAGATTAGGCATCTGAAGGAACTCAAGGGGAGCTTAAAGGGACACTGACCTACAATGACCTGGATGTTGCAATAAGCTGATAAAGGTTTTAAAGTTGTGCCCTAGGATGTAAAGGAAATGAACTTGCAGTTAGTGAACAACTAGTATAGGTCATCAAAGAGATGTTTAGAAAGGCTCAAATGGAAATTCTCCTTCAGAAAAATATACTATAAAAAATTTACTAGATGAGCAAAGAAGACAGTGGAGATGACAAAAAGATTTAGTGAACTTGAACAACAACTTATAGAAATCTGCACTTCAAAAAGAAAAAAAGATGGAAGGAAAGAAAGCAAAAAAATCTATGACAAAATCAAAAGCTTTCAAATAGATGCAAGTAAAATAATTAGGTCTGCAGCCATCCCACCCAGGCATCCGATCCCATCTGCTCTCAGAAGCTAAGCAGGGACTGCGTGGTTAGTCCCTGGATGGGAGACCACCTGGGAATACCGGGTGCTACAGGATAGGGAGAAAGACCCAGCAGCCTGCTCCCAAAACAATCCACCATCGAAAACCTTAGGGATAACCGAGCAGCACTGATATTGTGCCCGGCATGGCACAGTGTAAGGTAGTGTTTCATTCTGTTGTACATAAGGCCACTATGAGTCAGACCCACCTGTAGGGCACCAAACACCAGCAACAGAGTAATTAGAATCTCACAAGAGGTAGAGGGAATAGCACGGAATATTTGAAAAACAAAAGTCAATTTTTCCCCAAATCTGATGAAAAACACACATTTACATCTTCAAGAAGTTCGGAAGAGTGTAAAGACTTTATAGGGATGATGTATAGAGCATCCATATTGAAACACTTACCATTACTTCTTTCTTGCTCTGTGAACCATTATAGTAGCCCATGACTGTTTTTGATATTACATTGCTTCTGATTACATTTGAGGTTATGGAAACCATCTTTCTCAGGATAGATCAGGATAGACCTTTCTCAGGAAAGATCCTGATCTTTCTTGTTCCCACAGAATAAGATCAGAACATGTTTTCCTTTTAGTGCATGTTGTTACCGTTAGGTGCCATCTAGTCGGGTCCAACTCATATCTTCCCTATGTACAACAGAACTTAACACCCCTCAGATTCTCTGCCAGGTACATGATCTTATTTATGTTTAAGCCCATTGTTGCAGACACTGTGTCAATCCATCTAGTGGAGGGTTTTCCTTTTTTTCATTGACCTGCCACTCTCCCACACATGATATCCTCCTCCAGGGATTGGTCCCTCCTAACAAAATGTCCAAAATATGTAAGATGCAGTCTAGCCATCCTTGCTTCCAAGGAGCACTCTGTTGCACTTCTCCTAGGATGGATCTGTTGATTCTGTTGGCAGTCCGTGGTATATTCATCTCCAGCACCATAATTCAAAAGCATCAATTCTTCCCCCGTCTTCCTTATTCAGTGTCCAGCTTTCACAACCACATGATTGAACTGAAAATACCATGGCATGAGTCAGGTGCAGCTTTGTCTTCAAGGTAACATCTTTACTTTTCAACACTTTAACTAGGTCTTGCTGCTTCTGTGGGAGTTGATTGTAGAACCAAGTAAAGCAAAATCATAGACAACTTCAATCTCTTCTCCATTTACTATGAAGTGCTTAGCTGGTGCTAAGTTGTTTTAATTTCATGAAGGAGAATTTTTGAAGTGATTTTTAACTCCAAAACAAACATCTGAATTTTAAGTGTTGTTGAACTTAAAAACAGCATGGATTTGTAAGTAAGGAGAGCTAGAATTCAAGATAACATCACAGAAAACTCAAATGGTTTTTTCTTCTATTAAGCCTTTGTATTAGCCCACAAGATAATAAGCAGAATAAGCCCGAAAATTCAGTGACTTCCTTCTTCCAAAAGGGAGATCTTGATGTTGCAACATCTGATGCCCAGTCATTTCATTTGTGTGGCCTGTTTCTCCACGCCAACTGCTTGGTCTCTGGTGCCAGGAATGACCTCTGTGGTCTCACTCAGCATGACTCCACTCACTTTACTGAGACTTCTGAATCAGCATCTGTTGCCCAGAGCATGCCCCGGTCATGTGGAGATTATAAAATCGCAATGTCACCCAAGTGCTTTGGATATCATTATCAGAAGAGGTTATGTGTAGCTCCTGAGCAAATTTGTTGTTGTGTGCCGTCGAGTAGGTATCTGACTCATAGCGACCCTCATAGAGTTTCCAATGGCTGTTTCGGGATTGCCTTAGGAGTGGATTGCCAGGTCCTTCTCCCCTTTTTGTGGTGCCAGGAATTGAACTCAGGACCTCAGAGACTACAGCGCAGTGCTCTACCAACCGAGCTAAATCCCAGCCCTCCTGAGCAAATACCAGTACATAATACAGCTTTCCAGACATTTCTGCTTAACCAAGAAGGTAAGAGCTTGCTAGACGGCTTCTCTCTCAGCTGTTCCATCCTTTCCAACAGATTGGAAATTAGCCTTTCGCCGGAGGCCAATGATACACGTTTGTTTGGCCAACAAAACAGGGAGCCTGAAAATTGACTGACTCTGACTGATGATCCGAGGTCGCCACTGCCTGACATCAATTCTACTTTTGCAGGCTCCATGCAGAGACTCTGAAAACCAGTCTTTCCCGCTCTTGCTCTGAGCATCTCTATTATTATCACCATCTTATTCGGAGGAATTTTAAAAACGTGCTGTGTTTTGCAAAAAGGTGTGAGCTGCCAAGCGCTCTGCGGGAGAGGGAGGCTTCGTCTTTCAGCACCATGAGTTCTTCTCATCGATGTTGGCAGAAAGTCTGCTTCTGCGGGGAAGAGGCGCACTGCAGCCGAGACGCGGGACCTTTTCTCCGCGTTGCTGCTAGTGCCAACTCGTAGCAAATTAAGCGCCTAACTTATTAGTAGTGATGAATCCATCACCGCTGACAGGCGCCCGGCTGTGCCGCCTTGAATTAACTGTGAGTGGTCAGAAGTGCTCCGGTGAGCAAGCTCGGAGTCAGATCATTAGCGGAGCAGCCCCGCCCGGATGGGCTTCTGCAAAATGGCCACGCCAGGAAAGAGGAGAGAGAGATACAGACCGTGTTGGAGATTGAGGGGCTGAGCTAAAATTAGCAATATTTATGGCTTGGCACAAAACCTCAGATTACTGTAAAACCAGGGCATTAAAAAAAACCCTTTCACAACATGGCATGATTGGACTCTGCCTGCCTTGTGAGACACCTTTCTTTACTGACATGAAGCATGCAGGGAGAAATGCTGGAGTCTTGCCTCTGGGTGGGTCTGTCTGTTGGCGATGTGCCCACCTGCTTTGAAATCCATTTTATGGAAATGAGCGTGCAAATACTTGGAGGGTTTTGAAAAGTCAGTAATACGTTTCGGGCCATATGCATACATTAAAAAAAAACAAGGTCGCCGCTTTAATAGGGCTCAATGTGTCTTGAGATAGGGGTGTGGACCAGCCTGAGAAGTTTCAAGGTAGGTATGTTGGCAGTGCATCCAAAGGCATTTCTGTCTGGTAAACAGGAAGCAATTCAGAGCCTGCAGAACTAGCCACTAAGTTCTGTCTGTAGTGCAGCATGGTGTTTTGTGACCATCTTAAATAACACGACTTGCTTTATATACTATGAATGGGATTTTTAAAAAATAACCTATTGCTGGGTGTAATTAGACAAATTGCAAAAATCCTTCAGGGCAATTTTAGTCATCTGTAGCATGTTCCATTCGAATGGCCCCCAAATAGCCTATTTTAAATCCATTTTTGATATATTTAGAAATTTGAGATTATAGAATTTGTGATGTAGGACAATAATTCACTGTCAAGGATACGGAACCGCAAACTTGAGTTTTATACTACGGGACTTTTATACTACAGGAGTTTTATACTACAGGTGAATTTTAGCTCTCATAGTCGAATCTAGTGTTTTAGCCCAGCTCTATTAGACATACCCAGCAAAGGAGGAAGGAAAGGATAAATTGACTTCTTCAAGACCTCTGATTATGGACTCAATATGCCCCCGGATCTGGTAAACAGGCAAAAAGCATGCCACGTTCTCACTGTTTGAAGGCGCTGGAGATGACTCCAGTTAGACAGCGGGTATAGTATTTGGAATCGGGAAAGACATTTTTCAAAGCACGCATCAGCTGAGCAGTCATTGTACTTGCATTGTGGTAGAGACTCTGAGATGCTACAAAGCACAACTTCTTACAGCACAGCCAGAGGATGGCCTGAAAAGAAATACTTGATCAGATCCCTTCCACTGACTCTTCCAAATGTCTGTCAGCTTATGGTGCTGTGGGGGCTTGCGTGTTGCTGGGATGATAAAGGCTATGCCACCAATATCTCAGATCCCAGCAGGGCCACCCATGGAGGACAGGTTTCAGCTGAGTTTCCAGACTAAGACAGACTAGGGAGAAGGACCTGGAAGCCCACTCTAGAAACAATTAGCCATTGAAACCCCTATGAATAGCAGAGAAGCACTGTCAGATATAGTGCTGGAAAATGAGCCCCCAGGCTGGAAGGCAGTCAAGAAACGACTGGCGAAGAGTGGCGTCTCCAAAGTAGAGTCAACCTTAATGACAGAAATGAAGTAAAGCCCCTGGACTCCTTTTGTTGGTGTGGCACTACTCAAAATGACAAGAAACATAGTGGTTGCAACACTGGGTTCAAACAATAAGATCGTGTGCAGGGCACAGTGCAGGGTAGTGCTTCATTCTGCTGTACAGAGGGTTGCTGTGAGTCGGATCTGACTCAATATCCCCTAACAACAACTTCTACTGCTTAAATATCCACCTGCCTTTATCTCTAAACTAAGTCCACTTCTAGGTAAGATCATTACGGCCTGAATTTCCTCCCTCTTTCTACGCAGCACCCACCACTGTCGGGTACAGAAAGCAAGCCTGGCATCTCTAGAGCTTTATGAAGGCAGGGCCTTCTCTATCTCCTTCACCGCCATATCTGATCTTACGCAGCAAAAAATTGTCAGAAGAATGTATTGCATCTCTTAAAGACACAGAACACCAACAGACTGCTGGCTCTTTCCTTAACCCCACTGCTTACACTGGCTCCATTTGTACTGAGAAATGCTTGGGGCTGATGCTTCCATTCACACCAGTGGATCTCGAAGATTGTGAGGAGGCCTTATTTCAAATTTCTCATGGAGTTTCTTATTTTCCTACCCAAACTCCAGCCACTATAAATCATAATGTTTCTAATAGGAACACAAAATCTTCAGGGGACTGATGAGGACTAAATTCATTTCTGATGTATGGGGTGTGATCAAAAGATACAGTGAATGCTAAAGTTTATCCAAATTTATTACAGTAAAAGACACATTGCCATTAATCCCCCTCAAAATACTTCCCCTGGCTGCAAACACATGAATCCCATCATTTTTGATACTTTCTAAAGTAGTTCTAGCCTGCAGCCATAGCCCTGTGGCATCCAATCCTGTCAGATCTCGGAAGCTAAGCAGGGTCGGGCCTGGTTAGTACCTGGATGGGAGACCGCCTGGGAACACCAGAAGCTGGAGGCTTGGGAGAAGGACCTGGCAACCCCCTCCCAAAAATCAATCTGCCATTGAAAACCCTATGAATAGCAGAGAAGCACTGACAATAGTGTTTCCCCTGTTGTACAGAGGGTCGCTATGAGTTGGATACCGGCTCCATGGCACCTAACAACAACAACAACAACAACACAGTAGTTCTGGAAGCGCTCTTTCGTGAGGATCTGTAGCTGCACTGTTGTGGCTGCCTGAATGTCTTGAACCGATTCAAAACCTTTATCTTTCATGTCTATTTTGACTTTGAAGGAGAGCCAGCAATCATATGATGTCAGATCCAGTGAATAAGGTGGATGAGGACACACGAAATGTTTTTATTTGACAGAAATTGCCGTATCAGAAGTGATGTGTGACAGGGAGTGTTGTCGTGATGGAAGATGAAACCAAAGACACTCAGGAAAGAGGGCTTCCGGAACTGCCTCAGAAAGAGGTGAGAATGGTAAGGGTGTCCCAAGTCTGGGGAAGAACTTTGAGGAGGATTAATGGCAATGTGTCTTTAAGTGTAATAATTTTTAAAATTTAACGTTGTATTCTTTATCATACCTCATACAATATAGTCAACCTAAGTACTAAAATTTGCAAACAAACTGTGTTATCCATCATCATGAATTTTCCTAGGCTGAGAGTTTCTGATCATTTATGCTGCATTGCTTTTCTTTTTCTTCCTTGACAAATTCATATCATCATCTTTCAACATGTTGTATAAATCACCCAAAGATGGACTCGGTATTGGCCTTTAGGCTGTTTATTTCTTCATTGCAGGCTGGGACCCATTAGCTCAAAAGCCTGCTGGCACCAAACTCAAAATTTTACACATCCAATTATTTTAAAATTAGCCCAAAGCAAGCAGGTTTTTAGCTAGAGCCTGCTTGCTTTGCATGTCCCATGGAGCATTACCTAACAGTGGGTAAGCCATTAAGAAAGTAGGGCCTGGTAGCCAAAAGTCCCCCAAGCCACCACTGCCCCTAGGAAGTCCCCGGCACATAGACTCCCTGTCATGCTGCTGAGAGTCACAGTAGATCACCTACCACTCAGTGCAAGTGTGGTCTGAGTGTCCCCCAAAGCCCATAAGGCTCCATCCTTAGGGTGGCATTATTGGGAGACCTCCCCCATACATCAAAAATGAACTTAGTCTCTATCAGTCACATGAAGATTTTGTGTTCCTATTAGAACCCTGATAATTTGCAGTGGCTGGAGTTCGGGTAGGAAAATAAGAAACTCCGTGAGAAATTTGAAATAAGGCCTCCCCACAATATTCATAGGGCTGGGATTTAGCTCACTTGGTAGAGCGCTGCTCTACAGTCTCTGAGGTCCCGGGTTCGATTCCCGGCACCACAAAAATGGGAGAAGGACGTGGAAATCCATTCCCAAGGCAATCCTGAAACTATCAGCCATTGAAAACCCTATGAGGGTCACTATGAGTCAGACACGACTCATGGCACCTAACAACAACAGCAACAACAACAACCTTCAGGATCCATCAATCTGAATGGAAGCATCTGCTCCACGCATTTCTTTTGAACCCTGTGCTGGAGGTCCTGGACAGGTCAACCAGGCAAAGAGAAGCAGGAAAATGCATCCAGATTGTCAGGGAAGAAGAGAAATTGTCATATCACCACGGATAACATAATCATCGGTGTAGAAAATCTAATGAAATCTAAATTCTAAAAGTCTCTAGAATTAATAAGTAAGATTAGCAAGGGCACTAGGTCAATGCAAAATAATGTATTTCGGTAGACTAGCCATAAATGAGCAATTGTAGGTGGCAATTTGAACCCCAACATCACTTACTATGGCATCAGTTTATGGGTGAATCTGGCACAAAACGGGAAAGACTTACAAGAGCTGGCCAAGAGAAGCAGGGTGCTATACTCCTGAGGAGTTACACCTCCTTTGTGAGTTGAAAGACAATATTGTTAAGATGTCTGTTTCTCCCCTAATTTACCTACCGATGCAAAGCAATCCCAATTAAAATCACAGAAGGCTTTGTTTTTCCTTTAGAAATGGACAGACTGAATTTTGAAATTCATATGGAAATACCAAGAGCATGGATTAGCCAAAACAACTCCAAAAGTGAAGTGAAACAATAAGAGAAGCTGATACATTCTCATATGAAAAAAAAAAAATCAGAGAATATTTTTTCCACAGCTGAATATAACAGACTGAAGCCCACCATAAAAACCATTCCTTTTCACATTAAAATTTTCCCGAGGAAAATCAATTCCTTGATACAACTTTTCATCATCTTCCAGGAAGCGGTTCCCAGGGCCAAAGTGGCTGTGAGTTAGGGACCCTAAGGGAGGCCTCCTGGGAGCCTCATGGGCAATGGTGGTGTTCAGTGACCCATTCACACAAGGACAGCAAACAGCTATTTCCAAGCTCACGGCACCCAGACTGCAATACAGCGGGGCTCTGCCTGCATTTCTGGACTCAGCCAGCAGGAGGCAGCAGCCAAGACCATCTATCACGTTTGTGGGATTTTGTCCCTCTACCCAAAGCAAGGGCTGGGATTTAGCTCAGTTGGTATAGCACTGCTCTGCGGTCTCTGAGGTCCAGAGTTCGATTCCCAGCACCCCAAAAAATGGAAGAAGGACGTGGCAACCCACTCCCAAGGCAATCCCAAAACAATCTGCCATTGAAAACCCTATGAGGGTCACTATGAGTCGGACATGACTCAACAGCACCTAACAACAACAACAACAACAACCCAAAACAACTGCAGCCGTAGCCCTGTGGCTTCCGATCCCCTCAGATCTTGGAAGCTAAGCAGGGTTGGGCCTGGTTAGTACTTGGATGGGAGACTGCCTGGGAACACCAGGTGCTGTAGGCTTGGGAGAAGGACCCAGCAATCCACTCCCAAAAATTGATCCACCATTGAAAACCCTATGAACAGCAGAGAAACACTGACAATAGTGTTTCGCCTTCTATATAGGGTCACTATGAGTCAGATACCGACTCGCCAGCACCTAACAACAACAACAATAACAACCCAAAGCAAAGTCAGGAGACTACAAACAGATCTCCTGCTTCCCAATGCTACCCATCAGCCCTCAAAGGAAGGCTCTCTGAGGCTGGCTGGCCCTAAAGGGGCATCCTGGGAAGAAACCTGCAGCAAGGCAAGGAGCCTCGTTCTTCACGATGCTGCCCATCCACACTCTCCCCTGGGAGGCGCCCGACCTTCTTCCTACCCGCCCAGGTGGGGAAAAGTTAAAGGGAGGGTGGACGTGGAGCCGGGTGGCGCAGATTCAGAGTGTAATTATCCTTACATATTGGCTCCCAGCCTGGACATGCTCACCCCGTAATTAAAAGCATTGTAAAGATAACTAATGCTTTTTGGTTATTCTGCACCACATCTCCCTGGGAGCCCGCTGCGTTCCGAGCGTGGCCCTGCGAGGACCCAGGCACGTCCCCAGAGCTTGCTGGAAGCCACCGAGGAGCCTCGCAGTTGCAATTGCCCCGAAGCTGCCAAAGGCGGACTCGGGGCCGGAGTCTGCAGGTCGTTTACCAGCAAAGTTTCAGCTTTCCTGCCAAGAATCCCTTTCTCCCCCGGAGCCCACGGACTAGTCATGGAAGGAGGCTTAAATCCTGCAGCTTTGCCCACAGCTCTTCCTCCAGCCCCCCATGTCTGTAAATAACCCACCGGGCATATCCTGTAGGCAGCGGGCAGATACCCTGGGATCCCAAAGTAGGAAGGAGCCGGTTCTGTGCCTGAAGGCACAAGAAAAACCACATGAGGATGCGTGATGGTAACCCTGCCCTCAGTAGAGGGGACAGTGGGAAAGAGCAAGGACACGTGCATTCCACAGTGACCCTCCACCAAGAGTGACAGAGACAGAGGTCACTGAGAGACAGAGTGAGAGAGACAGGGCAATAGAGACACAGCAAGGGAGACACAGAGGTAAAGACAAGGGAAAGGAAAGCCGGCTGTGGTGGCCTGGAGTCCCAGTGACTCCAGAGGCTGAGGCAGGAGGATAGCAATTTCGAGGCCTGAGGCAGCCTGTGTAACTTAGTGAGAGACCCTGTCACAAAATAAAAAAGTGAAAAATGGCCTGGAGGTGCAGCTTAGTGGTAGAGCACTTGCAAAGCATGCGTGAGGCCCCTGGGTTTAGTCTCCAGTACTGCAAAAAAGAAAGAGAAAGAGAAAGAGAGAAAAGAAAAGAAAGAAAAGGCCAGGTGTGGTGGCGCACGCCTGTAATCCCAGTGGCTCAGGAGGCGGAGGCAGGAGGATCGCAAGTTCGAGACCAGAGGCAGTCTGCGTAACTTAGCAAGACCCTGTCTCAAAAAGTAAAAAACAAATGGGTTGAGGTGCAGCTCAGTGGTCCAGCACTTGCAGAGCATACAGGTGCAAGGCCCTGGGTTCAGCCCCCAGTACCAAAAATAGAAAGAAAGAAAGAAAGAAAAGACTAAGAAAAAGAAAGAAAGGAAAAGTAGGTAGACACAAGAGTCAGAGACAGAGATAGCAACAGGAAGACACAGAGACAGAGCAGGGGATATGGAGCGACAGTGAGGGTTGCTATGAGTCGGATGCAACTCGATGGCACCTAACAACAAAACAGAAGATAATTAGTATCATAGAAAATGGGGTAAGAGAACTTGCTGAGCACTGTGGCGCAAACCTGTGATCCCAGCAACTCTGGAGGCAGAGGCAGGAAGATCTCAAGTCCGGGTCCAGAGGCTACCTACGTCAGTTAGCAAGACCTTGCCTCAAATAAAAAGTAAAAAATAGGCTTGGGGGTGCAGCTCAGTGGTAGAGCACTTGCAAAAAGCATGTGTGAGGTCTTGGGTTCAACCTCCAGTACCACAAAAAAAAAAGAAAAGAGAAGAAAAAAGAGAAGAGCAGGAAAAAAGAAAAGAAAAGAAAAAAGAGAAGACAAGATAAAACTTTCAAGAGAACTTTCAAAGTAATCCCAGCGTTAGGGCATTATGGTACCAACTTCAGTGCCCTGTTTCTTCACGTGAAAGAAATAATCACTGGTAACCTAAGTGTTTTTGTCTCCTCTGTATCTACAAGGCTTACACTGATTGGGGGGAGGTTTGACTGAACAATGAATCAGAACTATTAGTGCATTTTCTGTTACTTTGACAAAATACCTGAGGCAAGCCAGCTTTATAAAGAAAAGAGGTTCATGTAGTTCATAGCTCTGGAAGTTCAAGGGCATTGCACTGTCATGGGTTCCACTCTGGTAAGGACATTGTGATGAGTGACATCACATTGCCAGGAGTGTGAGCACTGGGGAGAGATCACATGACCAGAGAGGAAGCACGATCAACTGGCTCAGGCTTTTTAACACTTGCTCTCTCGACATCCCATGGGTCCCCTGAGAGCTACCTTAATCCCTTCCGTGAGGAGCTTCCTCAGTGTAAGTGGCTCCACCTCTTAATGGTCCCACAACCTCTCAACATGGCCACACTGCCAACCCAGCTTCCAACACAAAGCCCAGGGGCTGCACTCAAACCAAGTCCAAACTACAGCATCAGGGTCCAACAAAGCCAGAAGAATCAAAGGAAAGGGATCACAGACATAAACAATGGAGCTCCCCTGGGGCCCTGGTGTGGGTGGTCCTCCACCCTCCAAAACTTCCCCACTCAGGTAAGGAAAGAGAAAGCAGTCTCCACAGTGCAAATATCTGCGGATTAAAACTAAAGAGAAGGTGCATTAAAATGTGCGAAAACCCAGTTTTGATCATAAAATTTGTGCATAGAATCTGCGACTCAGTGACCCTCCGTTCCTCCTTTTGCCCATTCATTCGTTTCTTCACTTCCTCCTGGCCTGAGTTCCCAGGATGGCAGGGCCCACCTGGGGCAGCACTAACAGCTAACAGGGGACAAAGTCGCTGTGTCCTTGCTATAGATAGGATGGCCAGGATGGGAGGCTTGTTTGCCTCAAGAGGAAGGAAAACAAAACAACCAAAAACCAAACAAAAACTTCTAAGCAGCCAAAATAGATGCAATAGGTTGAGTCAAAATTTCTCCACCCTAAACATGGAATGCCTGCAGCCGTACCACCCTGGCATCAGATCTCGGAAGCTAAGCAGGGTCTGGCCTGGTTAGTACTTTGATGGGAGACCGCCTGGGAACACCAGGTGCTGTAGGCTTGGCAGAAGGACTCAGCAGCCCACTCCCAAAACAATCAGTCAGTTGAAAACTCCCTGACTAGTAGAGAAGCACTGACATAGTGCTGGGTACGGCACAGTATCAGATAGCGTTTTGTCTGTTGTACACAAGGTTGTAATGAATCGGACCCAACTCCATAGCACCTAACAAGAACAACATACATAGAATTGCTGCTAACATCCTACAGTAGTCAGGCTCACTGATCTAGTCGTATTTTAAAAATAGTTTTACATATAAATTGCATGTTGTCACTCTGCCTCTTTTTGTAAATAAAGTTTTATTGGCACATAGTCATGTCCGCGTGTCCATGCATCATCTGTGGCTGCTGAGCAAAGTTAGGCAATTGGAACAAAGACTCCATGGCTTACAAAGCCTAAAATATCTGCTTTTTTGCCTTAAGAGAAAACATTTGCCAGCCTCTACTTCTGACCACCAGACCCTGGGAAATCATGGCCTAGAACACAGCTATTGGTGTCTCCCTCTCTCTTTCCCAACATACTTTTAAAAGGGCCCATTGTCTATGCATACTTCTAAATATAAGAGACCCAGAAGGAAAATAAACATGAATCCATAATTTAAAATGAAGTTGATTAAGACATTCAAGCAAGCGTTCATCAAGAATCGCATCTTCTACAAACATTTCCTCGGCATGTCGACGCTAACTCTCCTAAAATACCTATTCCAGCTCGATCGCCTCATTAGGGCAATTATGATATTTGTGCTTTTAATAGCCATTCCTTATCTCCCTCCGAGTAAATTAGTGCACGTGCAAATGCTCAAACATCAAGGTATTTTTCATCCTCTGACTTTTAGAAATTTATCAGATAGCTTTGGAAGGGTGAGGCTCCTTGGCAGATGCCAGCAAAAGTGAAGTCATTGTGAACCCCTAAAGAGAGATAATGATTAGAAACGATTAGTGAGGGTGGCTTTGGTCTGTGAGGTGGCAATAATGGTTGAGGGGTGAAATAAAATGGATGCAAAATTTTTTTGTTTTTGTAGTCTTGGGGGTAGAGGCCAGGGCCTCGCCCATGCCAGGCAAATGCTCCTCCACTGAGCTGCACCTCAATCCCCTTTATAATTCTGGGTTTTGAGACAGAGTCTCGGTGAATTACACAGACTGTCTCTGGCCTCAAATTCACAATCCTGCCTCCACCTCCCGAGTTGCTGGGATTATAGGTGTGTGCCACAGCTCCCGGCTGGCATAAAGGTATTATTTGGAGTTTGGAGAAATCACAGAAGGAGGAAGGGGAACCAAGAAGCAAATCCATCCGGGTCTGAGGCTGTGCAGATGAACAGAGCTGAACTTGTGAATGTGTTTCTGTCCAACTCACTACTTCTTGTTAGTGACAAAAGACATGAAGGAAAGGATAAATTCTCAAAAAAGAAGAGTCAATAACGGCTTCGAGTATTTTAAGGAAGTTGAGTCTGTGTGATCCCTTTGCTTCCTGGATCCTCTCTGATCCCCCCTGCCTCCACTCTGCCTTCTTCACCCACTTCCTCCACTGCTCTTTCTCCATTTATTTCTCCTGTCTATTGTCTTTCCTGGGAGAAAGACCCAACAACCCACTCCCAAAAATCAATCCGCCATTGAAAGCTCTATGAACAGCAGAGAAGCACTGACAATAGTGTTTCCCCTGTTGTACACAGGGTCACTATGAGTCAGATACCGACTCTATGGCACCTAACGACAATAACAACTGTCTTTCCTATTTTT
>VMDO01037053.1:0-14638 GCA_007922755.1 Pedetes capensis | reverse complement strand
CTTGATTTATAAAGATCTTTGAATATAAAAATCTTTGAATATTAAGTTGTATTTAGCAAAAATAAGAATATATGAAATGACAATTGAACATTTGACTTAATTTGCATATTTTGTGATAATTTAAATGTTTGTGATTTGTTGTATCCATCTTCATGGGGAATTTCTTTAGTTCATTTTCTTTTTTCAGCAAGAGTCAGTGTTAATTTTGTACAGAGCCATCCTATTGTTCTAGAAAAACATCCTATAAGAATACTTTGCCTTGTTGACAAATTATTTAGCCTGAATAACAGTGCCATCTGCTGAAAAGGACTAGTGAGTCACAGACAACTTTTCAGAAGGCTCGTTTTGGTTGGATGTACAGAAGCTGATGATTAAAAAGGAAAAAAAATAGACTCCAGAGAAAGTAATGTTAAAGTATAAAAGGGAGAGAACTCGAGGGTACAGGAAAATCAGAACACTAATGAAGAATTTACAAGATGAAAATCTTCCTATGTTATAAAACAGCATCACTGTAGGTATTTTGAAAAAATTACAATACTCTGAATTAATCCCTATAAGGGAAATGAAACATCTGTTTAATAGAAGGACATTTGAGGAAGTGGTATATAAACTGGTCTATGGTAATGTTGTTAAGTGCCCTTGAGTTGGTTACAACTCACAGCAACCCTATGCAGAACATAAAAAAACAAAACAAAACAAAAAAACCTTTCCTTGATACTATGCCATTCCCAACATTATGTCAGTTGTTGTTGTTAGGTGCCATTGAGTCGGTATCCGACTCATAGCGACCCTCATAGGGTTTTCAATGGCAGACAGTTTCGGGATTGCCTTGGGAGTGGATTGCCAGGTCCTTCTCCCATTTTTGTAGTGCTGGGAATTGAACTCGGGACCTCAGAGACTGCAGCGCAGCACTCTACCAACTGAGCTAAATCCCAGCCCCATTATGTCAGTATTTCTCTGTTATTCATAGTTTTCAATGGCTGATTGTTTTGAGATTGTTTTTGGAAGTGATGACCACGTCATTCTCCCATTTTGGTGCATGATGCGGATCAAACCCGGGGCTTCAGAGATCCCAGAACAATCCTCTACCAACAGAGCTATGTTGTTGTTGTTGTTGTTAGGTGCTGTCAAGTCAGTATCCGACTCATAGCGACCCTCATAGGGTTTGCAATGGCTGAGTGCTTCGGGATTGCCTTGGGAGTGGATTGCCAGGCCCTTCTCCCATTTTTGCGGTGCTGGGAATTGAACTCGGGGCCTCAGAGACTGCAGCGCAGCGCTCTACCCACTGAGCTAAATCCCAGCCCCATAGGGTGCTATAATTCTTAAAGCGCAAAATATTCTGATGGAAAATCGGTTATAGATGGCATCATTTAGACATTACCACTAAGACTGAAAAATTGTTATTTTTCAGCTATGCTGGAATTTTACTGGTGTTTGCAGTTTGCTTAAGGCATATTAGACAGACAAACGCATTTGCAAAAGAATGCCTTTAAAATGAGCTTAAGTATTGTGTTGATTATCATAATATTTTTAATTTCTAATTGTCTCTTTCCTAACCCTGTCTCAATGATAGTTCATCAATTACTAATAGTGTTTAGTGTGAATGGATGTTGTGATTGTAATAAAACATTTGTCCTAGAATGCTTTTGAAACAAACTATATGTAGCCCCTTTTATTGTCATTAAAAAAGATCATCTAAAATGTACTTGATGGTAAAAGGGTATTTCAAGAACTTTGTATCTCCACATTGTTGTTGTTGTTAGGTGCCGTCGAGTCAGTATCTGACTCATAGCAACCCTGCGTACAAAAGATGAAACACTATTGTCCGTGCTTCTCTCCTATTCATACTATGGCTTTCAATGGCAGATTGATTTTTGGGAGTGGGTTGCCGTGTCCATCTCCCAATATCTCCACACTAGAAGTAATATAATCCTGGAAATTATATATACTCTATTGTTTTGAAACAAGTTCATGGAATATATATTGACAGTGTTAAATGAATCATTAGGTTTTTCATGTTTCAATGTATTTCTCTACAAAAGATTGTTATGCAATGCCAAATATAAAGAGGAAAATTAAAAATTCAGAAAAAACCTCCTGACCTTCTCCTTCTTTTATGTTTTAGCTTGTTTGCTCACTCATGTGTAAGACATTCATGCTCACTTGCTCAATCTCTCTGTCTCTCTTTCCTACAAATTTTTCACAATTTAGGAAGCTTTGGATTTTTGTAATAAATATTACCTATACATTAGTACCTGTATGTAGTCTCCTTCATCCTTTCTTCATTTGGATACTTATCAGTTCACAACTATATGATTCATTTCAGCTAGTAATATCTACTTCATCTCCTCCATTTCTTTGTGTCAGATTCAAAATAAATTGATTTTTCTTTGATCTAACACATGCAATCAGAAAATTTATTCTATTTTTCATATGTTTTTGCCTTTTTCCATTTATCACAGTTGGGTTCATTTGTGTTTTCAGAACATATAGCCACAATATATTATATTTTCACTCTTATAACTATCCTATGGGATTAAATATAGGTAAGACTTAGTTTTGAATACCACTCTTCCAGTTCATCTCTCTCCAGCCATTTGGGATGTATGAAGTTCATTCTATCTATGCTACTAGGGAGTATCATGGTAAAAATATTTGCTGAATTATTGCATCTTTAACAGATTATGTCTGAACCTATCTTAAACTTTTATTGTCTTGATATAAAATTCTTAGCTTATCTTTTCTTTACCAAGAAATGATATAATAAATAGGCAGGCATCTCCATTGCTTCTGGTATGATGTATTCCTGTCAGAAAATCTGATAACAATTTTTTCTCTCAGATGTAACTTTGAATTTTTGTCAAATTTCTTTCTTAAATTTTTTTCTTATAGTCCAATAGTTCTATGAAAATATGTCTCAGTATTGACAGCTTTGAAGGAATTTCCTCCAAAATATGTAGTATATACTTCCAATATAGAGTTTTTGGTATCATTTTAATATTTCAGAAAAAAAATTTATAATAGATTTAAAAATTTGCTAGGGAGAAGGTAGACTTTTATATGTATTGATGCTTTATTACATATTCTATAATTGTATAATTTTTATAATTTTATTTTTGATTAATGTATATTCTACATATTAATGAGGGTCAATGTGAAATTTCCTCATACGTGTATAGTATGCACCTGCTGCAATTGCACTGTGGCATCCAGTGCCAACAGATCTCAGAAGCTAAACAGGGTCAGGCCTGGTTAGTACTTGGATGGGAGACCACCTGGGAACACTAGGTGCTGTAGGTTTGGGAGAAGGACCTGACAACCCACTCCCAAAAAATAAATCTGCTATTGAAAACCCTATGAATAGCAGAGAATCACTGACAATAGGGTTCTACCTGTTGTATGTAGGGCCATGATGAGTTAGATACTGACTCAATGGCACCTAATAACAACAATATAGTATGCAGTAACCAAATCCAACTTCCTTTTATCCACTCTCACCCCCTCCCATATGCTCATATTTTCCCAACCTCTGTCAATCACTAGCCTACATTAATGTTAATTTTTTAAAGCTGTCACACATGAGAACATGCCATACTTGTCTTTTTGTGTCTGACTTAATATAATGTCCTCCAGTTCCACCAATTTTGCTGCACATGACAGAATTTCTTTCTTCTTTATGGTTAAATAATACTCCATTGTATATATATGCCACATTTCTTTATTCATTCACTGATGGGCATCTAAGATAATTCCATATCTTGTATATTATCAATAGTACCAACATAAACATGAGTGTGCATGTTTTTCTTTGGTATGCATATTTCATTTCTTTGGATATATGCCCAGAAGTAGTATTTCTGGATCCTATGATGGCGCTATTTTTAGTTTTTTAAGGAACTTCCATACTGTTCTCTCCATAAAATCTGTACTAGTTTACATTCCCACCAACAGTGTATAAGAGTTCCTTTTTCTCCATGCCCTCATCAGCATTTGTTTGTATTGTTATTTGTTTTGATAATAGGCATTCTAGGCTGAGGATGTAGTTCAGTGGTAGAGTACTTGCCTAGCATTCAGAAGAGGCTGAATCCCTAGGGACTTTCAATCCCTAGCATTGAAAAGCCAAGCTAAGTGGGAGTAATATGGTATCTCATTGTAATTTTGACTTTTATTTCCTTGATGATTCATGATATTGAACTTTTTTGTATATTGGCCATTTGTCTTCTTTTGAGAAGTGTCTATTCAGATCATTTGCCTATTTTAAAGTTGGATTAGTTGTTTCTTGAGTTCCTTGTATATTCTGGATATTAATCTTTCATCAGATGAATAGTTAGCAAATATTTTCTCCCATTCTACAGGTTATCTGTTTGTTTGCACATAAGCTAAATACTTTGAGGTAATTCCCTTTATCAGGTTTTGCTTTTGTTTCCTGTGTTTTAGGGTCAAATTTTAAAAAGCATTACATGTACAATTTCCATCATTTTTCTCCTATTTTTTATCCTTTCTTCATTTCATTTTAATAAAAGATCCTACTTTTAATCAGCCAGTTTTCACAATGGAATATTCTCTGTGTTCATTTACTTTTCCATGGCACATGCCTGTAATCCTAATGACTTGGGAAACTGAGGCAGGAAGGTCACATGTTCATGGCCAGAGGCACCCTGCACAACTTAGCAAAACCATGTTTCAAACTAAAAAAAAATGTAAAAGGGGGCTAGAGTGGAGCTCAGGGGTGGAGCTCTTGTCTAGCATGTGTGAGGTGCTAGGTTCAACCCCCAGGTACTGAAAAAAAATCCCACTAAGATATTGCGTATTGAATTTAGATATCCCAATTCATCTTAAGAATCAATAATATTTAATATTTGAAATTTGTAATTCGATGAGGCATTATAAATATTCTCACTAAATAGATAAATGGCCCTTGTTTCAATCATGTCAAGGATCACAGGTTTTGATAATTTAGATATCCTGCACTACAGAGTCAAAGTCAATTGTGTTAAAGTCATATTAATTTATTTACCTTGATATTATCTCCCCAGGTATACTTTCAAAAAAGTTCCAACCTAAAGGTTAAGTCTAAAAAGTGTTCTTTAAAGGTAAAAGTAAATAACTAGATAATACTCTGGATTGGGGATAGATAAGACAAGGGATGTGGGACCAGATGAAAGGAAGGTGACAGGAGAATAGCACTTCATTACTTTATAATTACATTTGAACTGAAATTTCACTTGTTCTAAATGTTCCTTGAAAGGAAAAATGTGGAATGTGTTAGTAGACCAGGAAAAAATACTTTGTGTTAAAATCATACCTTTTTTATAAAAAAGAACAAGTATTGTTTTTATCATTTTATTGATTTATTTTCTTTTAGTATGTTTTACTTCTATGTATTATCCCCAGGGATTTCTATAAGGGCTTAGAAGGCTGTTTTTATGAGCCGTGGAGTCAGGTCTGACACATAGTGACCCTCATAGGGTTTTCAATGGCTGATTGTTTTTGGATTGCTTTGGGAGTGGATTGCCAGGTCCTTCTGTTTTTGCAGTGCTGGAGATTGAATCAAGTGCCTCAGAGAATGCAGAGCAGTACTCTACCAACTGAGCTAAACCCCGTAGGAATTTAGTATGCGTAATTTCCAGAGTGATTTTGCAATGATTCAGGTTGGAAAATTGATTTACCAGTTTTTTTCAAATTGTAAATGCTCATGCTGTCCCTCTTCTCTTAAAAGAGTAGTTATGCCTGAGGGCTACAAAGGGAAGTATAAGACATTTTAGAGAATCCAGAAGAGATGAAAAACTTTGCTGCAGTGTTATTAATTGATAAGTCGAAGAAATAACATTTTTCAGTACATCTCTTGAATCAAAAACTTTCGTACTTCACAGTATATGTTCTACATGCAAGGCCAAAATGTAGCCATATTTTTATATAAGCAAATAAATACACATTCTTCTGGAATGTGCTGCAAAAAAATTACAGGTATTCTTTAATTATGATAATGATATATCCTTATGAAGCATAACCTATATAAAAACAGCTTAAAATATTTCTCCACTAAAATTGTTTATCGTGAACCACGTACTGTGGTGCATGCCTGCAATCCCAGCAACTAGGGAGGCTGAGGCAGAAAGATAGTGAGTTCAAGGCCAGAGGCAGCCTGCACAACTTAAGGAGAGCTTGTCTCAAAATTTAACATAAATAAGTAAGAAAATAAATAAATAAAACAAGCTAGAGGTGTGACTCAGTAGTAGAGCAGCTGTCTAGCATGTGCAAGGCCATTCATAAAACCTCCTAGTACTACAAAAAAAATAGCTTATCCTGTAAATAGATTATTTAAATATTTTTAAATTACTCTCAGGCATTTTAATTCTAGTTTAGTGAATATAACACATTTGCTTTTTTCGTACCCAGGGCTAATAATATCTACATTGAGATATATTGTGAATAGTTAATTGCTTCAAGTAGACTAATTAGCCTTTATAAATTAAAATGTACATTAGTACACTTTATTTTTAAAATAAAAATTATATGCAATTTATGAGCAACACACATTTATTAGCATGACTCTTAATGTTCTGCCTGGAGTATTCTGTAATGGGACTCCCCTTAAAGCACAGCAGAAAAACACTGACAATAGTGTTTCATCTGTTGCATATAGGGTTGCTATGGGTCCGACACTGACTCAGTGGCATCTAACAACAACATCCCTAAGTGAGAAGTATTAAATACTTGGGGCAAGGTTAACATGACAGCTCTGAGAGAAAGAAAAGTGAAATTAAGTGCAAACTCTCAACAAAATCACAGTGCAGCCTATTTGTTGTTGTTGTTAGGTGCCATCAAGTTGAGTCTGACTCTTTGTACCCCTACATACAACAGAACAAACACTCCCTGGAGGCCTATAGTCAGTCTTTATCTAGAGCAAATCCTACAACTAGATAATTAAGAGCTACCGACAATTTAAGCTCGGAAGAATGAAGGAACCACATTGTGAGAAAAATTACCTCCACTTGTCCAAACCATACTTAACTCTTTTCTTCATTTAGACCGATGCTAAATGTAAGTGGGAACCAAGCCCATGTAAGAAACATATCCTAAAAGCTAAATCAAGCTGTCCTACTCTTGTAAAAACAGAATCAAGTGGGTGGTTAGCTAGATACTCCTAGACGGCAAAATAGCCATTGAAGAACAAATTTTATAGCAGTTTAAATGTATAGATAATGATTAGTAGAAATTTCTCTTAGACATACTCAGGAAAATCTAGTATGGCTTATCCCAATCTTGTTGTTGTTGTTAGGTGCTGTCGAGTTGGTATCCGACTCATAGCAACCCTCATAGGGTTTTCAATGGCTGAGTGCTTCGGGATTACCTTGGGAGTGGATTGCCAGGCCCTTCTCCCATTTTTGCGGTGCTGGGAATTGAACTCAGGGCCTCAGAGACTGCAGCACAGCGCTCTACCCACTGAGCTAAATCCCAGCCCCTGTCCCAATCTAAATAACCTGTATATCCCAACTATGGTATAATTAGAATGAACATCTCATATGTGATTTTGTTTTAATATGTTCATTAATTTAATCCTTTCATTCCCAAATTATCTATTTAGTATTGACCACATTCTAGGCACTATGTATAGTGTCACTGAAATCATAACAATGTAGGCTAACTGTGAGCATCAGAATAGCTTTTCTAACTGTAGGCATTAAAACAGCTTGCAATATCATTAAAGACTTGTGGCGAATGTCAGCCCAGTGCTTTAATGTCAGCGGCTGCTCTTTTCCCTCTTACATGTATGATATTAGGAAGAAGGCCTGTTGGCTAGAGTGGAGTAAGTAAAGAAAGAATAGAAGACTATAATGTCAAAAGAGTCTGAGGCCCAGGCCATATAGAGCTTTATGGGGAAAGAGTTTTGCTTCTACTCAGAAAAATAACAAGGCTATTGGAAGAACAGGTTTGAAAAGCAGGAGAATATTGGGAAATCACTTTTCAACTTAAGTTTGAAATGCATATTAGACATTCAAATCCAGGTGGCATGTGAATAGTTCAATAAATGAGCCTGACATTCAGGGGATATCTTAATTAAGAGTTATCTGCCTAAGTGTTTGAGACCATCTAGACCAGAGATGGAAATAGTCCAAAGACTGAGCATTAAGACACTACAGCATTTGAAGATGGGATGATGAGAAATAATGGATAACAGCAACTAAGAGTAGGTAGAAGGCAGGAGGAAAGCTCAGAATGGGTGGTGTTCTTGAGGTGAAGAAGGTGTTTGAGAAAGAAGGGTGTCAACCATGGTGTCAAATGCTACTGATAAGTATAGTAATAAGAGAAATGAGAATTAACTAACAAATTTGGCAATACTTAGGTCATATGTGACTTTGTGAAGAAAAAGTTTTGCTGTGACAACCAAAAAGCGTGTTTGGTATGAAATAAAGAACTGGGGAAGTGAAAGTATAAGGAATGAGTATAGATAATTATTTTGATTAATTCTGTTATAAGTTAAAGCAGAAAAATATTATGATAGAACTACTTAAATGATATTATATCATATTCAGATACAATTGTAATATTTCCATAGAGTAATAGAAAAGAATAATACAGAGATAAGAGAACTGCATAAGAATGACCCTGAGCAAAGAAGATACAATGTTATACATTGCAAGAAGTATTACCATTAACCAAGGTCACAGCTAGTTCATCTGTAGTAAGAAGGGAGAAAGCCAAGTATATGGGGATTTGTTTGAATATAGAAGCCACCAGGAATTATGAAAGAAGTAGTTTTAGGGAGAGAAAGAAGGGGCCTGTAGCTAAATATGTTAAATAATAAGATAGATACCTGGGATGAGGTTGGTGCATGGATGCCTACAGCAAGTAGGAATACCAGGTGATATTGTTACTGGGGAAATATTAGGAACTTAAAGAAAATCTAGGAAAACTTTGGTTCTTTGGGTGAAGTGGCCTAAATTTAGTATGCTCCCCCAGACAAATGAAAGCACAGACTAGAAGAGCGAGAGGTCAATAAGCTTTTAATATAGTAAAAGTAACATACACCTTAAATTCAGATAAACAAGGTGGGTACTTCAAGAGATCAGGGTACGCTCATCTTTGCTCCCACTAGTTTGTATGGAGGTGAGAGAAAAGCAGTGGGAGTCCAGAGCACAAAACACAAGCTTGATTTGTTGTTGTTGTTAGGTGCTGTCTTTGCGAGGCTAAGGAAGAAATAATTAACCTTACTTATTGTAGTTTAACTTTTTACTGGGCCAAGAGTTATTCTGTATGGTCTCAGATCCAGAATGTGCCTGAGGGGGGGAAAAAAGTAATGGCCAACTGCTGGCACTGTCATTAGTTTACCTTTTAGTTTAGAGTCAGGAACAGCATTTACTGCTTGTGAGTTACCTTTTGTTTCTGGGTTAGTTTAAAAGGTCAGTTATAGGCATTTTGTGGATTTTTATCACCTACAGATAAGCGCGTGCTTTTTATACTTAATCTACCAAAGGAAAGTCAGTGCTTAAAAGTAAATTACAGGTAACTTGTTTTGTTTTTGTTTTTTTTTTTATTACAGCTCCTGAATCTGCCTCTTCCTCCAATTTTCCTAACTCCTTGCTTACCCTAGCAATTGACAGGAAAATCAGAGGGGCAAGGGTCCACTGACACAAGAAAAGGCACTCCGAGTCACTGAGGATAAAATTTATTCAGAGGATGCAAAAGGAGAGTAGGCAGAGAGGTCATTCAGGCAGCAACAAAGTGGAGGCAGATAGCTTGTTGCTACTGCTGCATGAAACTGAATAGGTTCAGTTTAAATACATACATATATATATATATATGTGTGTATATATACATATATACACATATACATACATATACACACATACATACATACACACACATATATATTATATATACACACACACATATATATATTATATGTTGTTGTTGTTGTTGTTGGGTGCCATCAAGTTGGTATCCGACTCATAGCGACCCTCGTAGGGTTTTCAATGGCTGAGTGCTTCGGGATTGCCTTGGGAGTGGATTGCCAGGTCCTTCCCCCATTTTTGCTGTGCTGGGTATTGAACTTGGGGCCTCAGAGACTGCAGCACAGCGCTCTACCCACTGAGCTAAATCCCAGCCCATATATTATATATACACATATAAATCTCCTTTCTTTATAAATATTTGTTGGGTACAGAGTAATAAGGCTCTGTAATTTCCATTATGAAACTACTACATTGCTTTTATTTACTCTTTTGTCAACTTACATATTTCACAGAACCTTTCAAATAATATATAGTAAAAATATGCATTTTTGAATTATATTCCTTCTCATAATCCCCCCATGTATATGTGGGGCTGGGATTTAGCTCAGTTCGTAGAGTGCTGCGCTGCAGTCTCTGAGGTCCTGAGTTCAATTCCCAGCACCACAACAAATGGGAAAAGGACGTGGCAATCCACTCCCGAGGCAATCCCGAAACAATCAGCCATTGAAAACCCTATGAGGGTCGCTATGAGTTGGACTGGACTCGACGGCACCTAACAACAACAACAATAACAACAACATGTATATGTATTGTTATATCATCTATTTAGAGATTATCTTCTTATTCTTTATACTTCTTTATACTACATTGTTTCCCCTCCTCTTACCCCCTTCTTCAACTTTTACTTCCCCCCTCGAGACCCCTTCCCCCTTCTTTCTGTTGTTGTCAGGTGCCATGAAGTCATGTCCAACTCATAGCGACCCACAGGGTTTTCAATGGCTGATGATTTCAGGATTGCCTAGGGAGTGGATTGCAAGTCCTCCCGTTTGTGCAGTGCTAGGGATTGAATTTGGGACCTCAGAGACTGCAGAGCAGCGCTCTACTAACTAAGCTAAAACCCAGCCACCCTTCTTTCTACTCAGCTTTAATTTCTCCTTCTTAGATAAGTCTGGGTGATTTCATATATATATATATATATATATATATATATATATATATATATATATATGGTTTTTTCTTCTTCCTTTAAGTTAGGTTTAGCTCCCACATATGAGTGAAAATGTATGGTATTTCTCTTTTGAAGCTTGGATTCATTTGTTTAAGATGATATTCTCCATTTCTATTTTGCTGCAAATGACATTATTTCATTCTTTTTTATTACTGACTGATATTCAATTGTGTATATATACCACAATTTTTTATCCATTCCTCTGTTTATAGATATCTTGCTTGGCTCTGTATCCTTGCAATTGTGAAAAATGGTGCATTAAATATGGAAATGTGGGTGTGTCTGGTATGATGATTTATCTCCCATTTGGTATATTTCCAGGAATGGTATAGCAGGGTCATAGGGAAGTTCTTGTCTCAGTTTTCTAAGGTAACTCCATATTGATTTCCAAAGTGGCTGAACTAATTTACAGTCACATTAGCAGTCTAAAAGAGTACCTTTTTCTCCACATCCTTGCCAGCGTTTATTATTATTTGTTGTCTCAGTTTTGGTCATTCTTGCTGGAGTGAGATGGAATCTCAGTATTTTATTTGCATTTCCCTGATGGCTAGAAATATTGAACATATTTTCCTGTGCTTCTTGGCCCTTTGACCATCTTCAGTTGAGAACTGCTTGTTCATTTCCTTTGTCCACTTATATATTGGGTTATTTGTTGTCATGGAATTTGCTTTCATAACTACTTTCTATATTCTAGATATTAGTCCTCTGTTAGATGTGTAGGATGTGAAGATTTTCTTCCATTCAGTGGGCTCTCCCTTAACTCTGTTGATTGTTTCCTTTTCTGTACAGAAGCTTTATGATTGCATGTAATCCTATTTGTGTCAATTCTTTGTGCCATTTCCTGGGCAATAGGAATCTTAAGGGAATACTTTATTATACCTATATGTTAGAGTGTGTTTCTTTACTTCTAGTAGTTTTAAGGTTTCTGGTTTTATGTTGAGGTTTCTTATGCATTTTGAATTGATTATTGTGAAAATTGAGAAACATGAGTCTATTTTCAAATTTCTACCAGTGGAAATCCAATTTTCCCAGCACCATTGATTGAAAAGGCTATCTTATCTCCATTGGACATTCTTAGGCCCTTTTTCAAAAATCAGGTGGTTCTAGTTGTATTGTATCCTGGCTCTTCAATTCTGTTCCATTGGTCTTCAACCTATTTTTGTGCCAGTACCAAGGTGTTTTTGCCATTATGGTCCTGGTATAATTTGAAGTCAGGTATTGTGATCCTTTCTGCATTGTTTTTGCAGCTTAAGATTATTTTGGCTATACATGGTCTTTTGTGTTTCCATATGAATTTTAGGATTATTTTTTCTCTTTCTGCAAAATCTGTCATTGGAATTTTAATGGAGATTGTATTAAATCTGTAAATTGCTTTTGGTAATATAGACATTTTTACAATATTGATTCTCCCAATCCATGTGCAGGGAAAGTCCCTCCATCTTCTAGTATCCTGTGCAATTTCTTTCTTTGGCGTTTTGAAGTTTTCCTCATGGAGATCTTCAGGGTCTTTGGTCAGACTGATTCCTAAATATTTAGTTTTTGATGGGCTATTGTGAATGGGATTTTTGCCTTAGTTTTCTTCTCTTCTTGTTCACTATTGGCATAAAGAAAGGCTACTGATTTTTGAGTGTTAATTTTGTATCCTGGTACTTTGCTGAAGGAGTTAATTAGTGCTAAGACTTTGATAGAGAAATGCTGGGGGTCATTTAGGTAAAGGATCATGTTGTAAATGAATAAGGAGAATTTGACCTCTGCTTTGCCTCTATGTATCCCTTTGATTTCTTTCTCTTGCCTGATTTCTCTGGCTAGGACTGAGAACACAATATTGAATAAGAGGAGAGAGTGGACACCCTTGTCTTGTTTCTGGACTTAGAGGGAATGGTTTCAATTTTTCCCTGTTTAGTACAGTATTAGCTGTAGGGTTGTTGTATGTACCCTTTATGATATTGAGGTATTTCGCTATTATGCCCATCTTCTCCAAGGCTTTTATCATGAAAGAATGTTATACTTGGTCAAAGGTCTTCTCAGTATCAAATGACATGATCATGTTTTTTCTGTCTGCAAGTCTCTATGTTTAATTATATTGTCTAATTTTCATATGTTGAATGAGCCTTGCATGTGTGGAATGAACCCCACTTGATGATGGTGTATGATCTTGTTTTGCTGAATTCAGTTTACCAAAATTTTATTGAGGATTTTTGCATCAGAATTTATAAGGGAAATGGATCTATAGTTCTCCATCTTTGAAGTACCCTTGCCTGTTTTTGGTATCAGAGTGATACTGGCTTTGTAAAATAAGAGTTTCCCTTTCTTTCTACTTTATGAAATAGTTTGAGAAGAAAATGTTATTAATTCTCCTTTCAAGGTTTGAAAGAATTCTCGTGGAAACCCTTCAAGACCAGGGCTTTTCTTTGTTGGGAGATTTTTTATTACTGGCTCTATGTCAATGAATATATGGGTCTGTTTAAATTGCTTATGTCCTCCGGGCTTAATTATGGTAATTCATATGTGTTGTTGTACTTTTCCATTTTTTCTGAATTTTCTTTTTTTGGGGGGGAGTACAATTTCTTCTGGATTTCATTGGTGTAAATGGTTATGAACCCACTTTCCTCCATAATTTTGTTAATTTGGAATTTTTCTTTCTGTTGGTGAGACAGGCTAAGAGGAATGTCTATTTTATTAATCTTTTCAAAGAACCAGCTCTTAAACTCATTAATTCTTTGCATTGTCTTTTTGGATTCTAATTGGGATATTTCTTCCTTGATCTTTATAATTTCTATCTAAGTGCTTCTTTTGAGATTGGCTTGTTCTTGGCCATCTAGTTGCTTAAGATGTGTCAGGAAGTTATTTAATTGGACCTTCACTAACTTAATGATAAAGTCATTCATGCCTATGAACTTCCCTCTTAGTATTATCTGATAAATTTTGGTAGAATTTTTTAATCCACATTTTATTGCAGAAAAAATTTAATTTCCCCTCTGATTTCTTTGATAACTCATTCATCATTCAATAGTGTATTATTTGTTGTTGCTAGGTGCCATCAAGTCAGTATCCAACTCATAGCCACCCTCATAGGGTTTTTCAATGGTTGTTTCGGGATTGCCTAGGGAGTGGATTGCTAGGTCCTTCTCCCATTTTTGCAGTGCTGGGAATTGAACTTGGGACCTCAGAGACTGCAGTGCAGCACTCTACCAACTGAGCTAAATCCCAGCCCCTGTATTATTTAGTCTCCATGAATTGTAACATTTCCAATTTTTTTCTTGCTTTTGATTCTAGTTTTATTCCTTTGTAATCTGATAAGATACAGGAAATGATTCCTAATTTTTTGTATTTTTGAGAACATTTTTGTGGACCAAAATGTGATCTATGTTTTTAAAAGTTCCAAGTGGTGCTGAGAAGAATGTGTATTCCACATCAGATGGATGGAAAATTCTGTAGATGTCTGTAGTGTCCAGTTTGTCTATGGTGCTATTTAAGTCCTTTGGTTCTCTGTTCATTTTTTTTGCTTTGACTTGTCTCTTGGTGTAAGTGGGGTATTGAAATCTCCCATAATTATAGTGTCATGCCAGATATGTTACTTTATCTCCAATAAAAACTGTTTCATGAATCCAGGTGACCCTGTATTTGTTGAGTAAATATTAAGTATCATTATGAGGTCCTGGTTGACTATTCC
>VMDO01037052.1:0-14625 GCA_007922755.1 Pedetes capensis | reverse complement strand
GAGAGAAGGACAATAAGGTTTCATTTGTTGTACATAGGGTCACTATGAGGAGGAAACCAACTCGACAGCACCTAACAACAAAAAAATAAATAAATAGATAAAAAGGCCCATTTAATGTCAATACAAAAAATACAAAACATTGCTTAGAATTTTTTAGCGAGGTGACACAGGGAACAGGTCTGGAAAAGGGAGCAAAGGTTAGGAACACTGGTCAGAGAGTTAGAGGCAGGCAGGGGCTTCCCCAAAAGCATCAATTACCTTCCTCCACCTGGCAGAAGATACCTCGGTTTTTCCGTGTTTCCGCATGGAAAAGAATTTATACGAGACACAGAAAAGAGTATCGAGTATGGAATAAGTTTATTAAGGATGGCGAATACCTATACACATTCTAAAGGCAGGTGGGCAGTAGTAAAGGACTACTACTGCCTTGAGCCAAGGTGGGGATTGGTCTTTATGGTGGTTTGAGCCTTCAGGGGAAGGAAAGAAATGTTTACCCTTCTGACCTGTGCCAGAGGAAACTCAGAATAAGTTAGGGGATTCCCAGAGTCTTCAAGGCCTGGGCACAGAGGCAGGTATTGAAAAAGGTTATAGAAATCCAGGCAGCTACTGATTTTGATAAGGGAGCAGAATCTACTAAATAGTGTCCTTTTCTACTATCAGGCTGATGCACATCTCAACAGTCAATCATCCTTCCTGGCTGAATATAGAAGTGAGAAGTGATTTTACTTCTGCTTCTTTCTAGCAAGTATGTTGTTTGTAAGGGTATTATCTATCAGGGAAGCACGGAGCACCTGACCTGGCTGGCTCCAGAGCCCTCTCTTCCCTTTTGGCCTATTACCCTCTAACAATTTTCTCTTTCACATTTGTGGTGAGAAAAACTAGTTTCTTAACTTCAATGGAAGAGGTTCATTTTCAGTTGTAGGGATTTTGTTGCACTTCCTCCTTCTTGGAAACAAACTTGTAGGTTTAACTACTGACCTCAAAACAGAGTTCCTTATGATGGATGACTCTAGAGACTTTAACATCTTAGCTGCCTGCTATTTTCACTTTTCTTTTCTCTCTCTCCTCTAACTACACTTCAAAAATAAGAGTGACTCAGACTTTTGGCTAGAAAATTGATCGACACAAGCCAGGTGTGTTGTAATTCCTGAAATCCCAGCACTGTGGTGGGTGAGGCAGGAAGATCAAGAGTTGAGGCCAACCCAGACTCCACAGGAAGTTCTAGGCCAGCCTTGGTTACACAGAAAGACATGTCTCAAAAAACAAAAGAAAGGAAGACATAAGAAACAAGGTCTACTACTAATACTACTGATGTAAGCCCAAAACACTTCCAGAAGGAGCCTAATAAGTGTCAGAAAGGGGAACATTCCAAACTACAATGATATTTGTATACTCTATTGAGATAGAGCTCATACTTTATTATGACATTTCACAGAATAAGAGCAAACTCTGGAACGGAGTTGAAGTAAATAAATGAGTTCAAAAAACTGTAGGGAAAAATTGGGAGGAAATTGGCAAAAACTCCCAAACTGGGAAAATGGCGTTTGAATATTTGGTTTGTAAGTTAGACATCCAGGGAAAATGAAAGTAACTTGGTTGCACATTTGTGCAAAACCCTTCCTGATTGTACAACTGGACTGAAAGCTGATTGGCTCAGGCCATTCCATGGGCAAGCTACATAGAGAGCTGCGCTGTGGCATCTCAATCCTTTTGGCACCCCTTTTTTCGCCTTCTCGCCTGTTCCTGCCCGGACCACCAATGAGGAAACACCTCTCCCGCTGCTCTCCCCCAGACCTTTGGTGAGGAAAGAATGCTCTCCCATCACAATCATCAACAAGGAAAAGAACGTGCTGTCTGTCTGATCACCGACGAAGCAACAGCTGTCTCCTAGTGACCACCGAGACGACCAACACAGGTGTTTGCCCCTGGAAGGCAAAAGCCTGAGGCTTTTCCTTTCTCCTGCCTCCTCCGGGGTCCCAAGGGCCGCAGCGGTCTGTGCCCCTCATCCGAGGGTCTGGAGTGAATTGTGTTTAGTATCTGTGTGCACGGTGGCGCCACCCGTCTGAACCTCCAGGACGGACCAGTAGGCGCACGCCCCACAAAGACCAAGGATGAGAATGGAAATATCAACAGATTACCTTTAAAGGGACATCAACATAACAAAAACAAGGACAAGGATTTGTGACTGCCTCAAATCCCCCTTTGCATCTAGGGATTATAATGTGTCTATGTGGGAGATGTGCATGTGAGTGTGTATATGTGTGTGTGTGTGTGTATTTGTGTGTGTGTGTGTTAGAGTAGACATTCTTTTGTTAGAATATATAAATATGTTCTCTTTTTGAATAGCTGAGTTTTGGAATTTTTCAATATAAATTGATGCTCTTTTTAACCCTAACCTTACTGTTCTAGTTATTTCCTCTGTTAACGTTAGGTGTATGTACAATCCTTGATTTGCCTTGATTAGTTTACTCGTTAAAGCCGGAGATGTGAACGTAGCTGTTTTCTTGGTCTTCCTGTAGCATGTACATCTATTACTGTCAGCTCTCCATTGGTCTATCCTCAACCCAGTATCTGTAGTCAAGGGGCCCTGGCCCCAGATGGGAGGAAATCCTTCTAATGCTCATGGCTTCCTTTTGTGAGGAGGAGGAGGCACAGTTCCCAAGAGAAGTTTACATTTGGAGTGGGATGGTGTTAGCAAGGGGCAATCTATGCTTCCACAAACATCTTAGAAATTTTGAGTTAGACTGATCATGGACTGTAGGCCCAGTCCTGGGTATGAGGGGTTGGGGTTCTCTTTATGACTTCTGCCCAGTGTGAGGTCCCCTTCTGATCTCAGGTGTCTGATTGCCCACTGGATTTGCATCTTTAGCTGCATCCCAGGTTCATTTTCTGATTTCAAGGTCAACATCAGCCTCATGGTCATCTGCACTCTTGACATCATCCAACAAAGGCTCCTCCTATGGCCAGAAGGGAGGCAGGGAACCCGCCTCTACCTAAGAAGGCTGCAGAGAGAGAGCATGGGGCACCTCCAGGCAGGAAGCCCTGGAGAACCCTCTTCCCCGCAATGTCTCCAATCTTCATCTCTCTTGGTATTCAGATCCAACATTGCATTCTTTTTTTCTCCTCAATTCCTAGCATGAGCTCTAGTGCCCACTCTCCTTAGTGTGCCTGGTGCTGAGTCTTCCCCTCGTCTTTTTCAGTTATTCGCCCACCAAGCCAAGTGGCGAACCCACTCTTGGCAACTCTTCACCAGTCACAATCCATAAACCTGTAACTAAGATGAAAGCAGCAGGGAGTCCTTCTCCAAATGCTCCATGGCCACAGATCCATTCCTGGTGATCCTTGCTAGCTATTGCGCCTGATGACCACCAGGGACACCCTTGAGTTTGCACCACAGTTTGTGCTTGTCTATCCATATTGAGTCCATGGCTAATGCTGAACTCCCAGTGTCAGGGAGGGGAACAGGTACTTGGTACCAGGCTCTTCCCAGCTGTTCTCTCACCATGACAAGTCTAGCATCTGCACCCTCCCCACTTCTCTTCCTGACTCTGTGCTTAAGTCTAAAGACACAGCATGTGGGACCACTGGATTTTGAGGGTCCTGCGGAGTTCTGGTGAGCTCTTGGAGTCCCAGCTTCCTCTGTGGGTTTCCGTTGTAGTTCAGATGATTTTCCAGAAAGTGACACAGTCACTTCAGATCACTGATTCTTTTTTATTTAACTTTTCTTGGCATTTTACATGACACAACTTAATGGGTCTCATCAGGACATTACTACACAGGCATTCCATTGTACACTGCTCAGGTTCGCTTCCCTGCTTACCCTCTTACAACTTCCTCCCCCATGTCCTCCCTTTCCACCATGGTCTCCTTTCTCAGTGCAGGTCTTTTTTGAGTATATCTATCTGTATATATATATCCTGGTTTTGCCACAAGGGTAACATATGTGGTATTTCCTCTCTTTTCTCCCCTTATCCATTTTTCTTGGCCCCCTCCCTTTTCTTTACTCCAGCATCTTTTGCTACTTGGGTCCCATCTGCTTTCATGATATATATGGTATCCCAGTTTCTCTCTCTTTTGCATTTAGAGAATTAGAAATATTCTAAACTGACATTACATCTGTATCTTGCCAGATTCCTTTTCTTGTTCTTCTTCATTTTAATTATAATTGTTATATAAATAAAAGTCCACCGGGATGTTTTTGAACAATAATGTCTTGCACATTTCAAAAAGCTAGGAGACAAGATGTTAAAGATTTTCACCTTAAATGAGTAATAAATATTAGAGAAGATAAATATATTTAACCTAATTTAAACATTATACTATGCATTCATGTACCAATATAAATCATAATGTGTTTTAAATCTGTACAGTTTTATGGATTATTAGTTAAAAATAAATTAAAATCCAGGTGTAGTAGTACAGTCCTGTAATCCTAGCTGAGACAGGAAGATTTTGAGTTTGAGGCTAGGCTGGAGTACATAGTGTATTCCTGTCTAACATGGGCTATGTTGTGATGCCCTGGGTAAATAAAAAAAAAACTTAAGCAAAAACAAACAAGGAAAACCAAAACATAAATTTTAGTATACTTTTAGGACCAATATAAACACACAAAATGCAGTAGTTTTCCATAGCTTGCTTAAAAATGATGTCACTGCTCTGATGTTAAAATTGATGAAAACAAAATATGAAACAGCTGGGGATATTCATGGGAAACCTAATAAAAAGGCACGATATATGTGTAAGGGTTTAAAGAAACACCAGTTCAAATAATAACGACTAATAATGAATTGAAGGCACAACAAATACAGTCACAAAAGAGTGTACTTCACTTTGTCCTTATCTTTCTGTGTTTCTCTTTGTCATCAACATAAAGGTGAGATTTGCACACCTTGAACTGCAGGAAAGTTGGAGATTCTACTTGTGGAAATCCATCCAACACTTACAGAAACAGGTCCCACAGTCATAAGACTTTGGTTCCACAGAGGAGTTCAATCAAACCAGCTAGGTAATATGCTGTCATTTTTCTCTTTAATTTTGTTATATTTATTTTATTTTACTTGTGGTGCTTGAGATTATATCCAAGGCCTCCCATGCTGTGTCACTGAGCTACTCTCCAGGGAAAATTTAAATTCTAGTCTCCATTTATTAAAATTACAAAAGTATCATTAAAAGTATTATTGTTGTTGTTGTTGTTAGGTGCCATCTAGTTGACTCCGTCTCATAGCCACCCTATGTACAGCAGATCGAAACACTTGCCGATTCTGTGCCAGGCTCACGATCTTATTTATGTTTAAGCCCATTGTTGCAGACACTGTGTCAATCCATCTGGTGGAGGGTTTTCCTCTTTTGCGCTGACCTGCCACTCTCCCAAACATGATGTCCTTCTCCAGGGATTGATCTCTCCTGACTACATGTGCGAAGTATGTAAGATGCAGGCTGGCCATTCTTGCTTCCAAGGAGCACTCTGGTTGCAATTCTTCTAGGACAGATTTGTTGGTTCTTTTGGAAGACCGTGGTAGATTCAGTAGATGTCTCCAGCACGACAATTCAAAAGCATCAATTCTTTTTCTGTCTCCCTTGTTCAATGTCCAGGTGCATGAGTCAGGCGCACCTTCATCTTCAATGTGACATCTTTGCTTTTCAATACTCTAAAGAGATCTTTTGCCATAGCTTTTCCTAGACCAATGCGTCTTTTGATTTCTTGACTGCTGCTTCCACGGGTGTTGATTATAGAGCCAAGCAAAGCAAAATCTTGGACAACCTCAATCTTTTCTCCATTTAATGTGAACTAACGTGCAGACCCAGTGGTAAGGATTTTTCTTTTGTTGATGTTTAGTCGTAACGCATATTGAAGGCTATGATCTTTGCTCATCAGTAAATGTTTTAAATCCTCTTCACTTTCAGCAAGCAGAGTTGTGTCATCTGCATAACGCAGGTTGTTAATGATTGTTCCTCCAATCTTGATGCCATGTTCTTCCTCATAAAGTCCAGCTTCTCAGATTATTTGGTCAACATATAAATTGAAGAGATAGGGTGAATGTATTCAGCCATGACGCACACCTTTCTCAACTTTAAACCCCTCAGTGTTTCCTTGTTCTATTTGAGCAACTTCCTCCTGGTTCATGTACAGGTTTCTCATGAGCACAATTAGGTGTTCTGGTATTCCTATTTTCTGAAGTGTTATCCACAATTTGTTACGATCCACACAATCAAATGCTTTTGCATAGTCAATAAAACATAGATACACATTTTTCTGATATTCTCTGCATTCAGCTAATATCTACCTGACATCAGCAATGATGTCCCTGGTTCCCCGCCCTCTTCTGAATCCACTTGATTTTCTGGTAACTCCCTGTCTATATAGTGCTGCAGTCATTTCTGAAAGACCTTTAGTAGAATTTTGCTGGTGTGTGATATTAATGATATTGTCCAATAGTTTGCACATTCAGCTGGATCCCCTTTTTTGGGAATAGGCACAAATATGGATCTCTTCCAGTCAGTTGGCCAAGTAGCTGTTTTCCAACTCTGTTGGCATAAACATGTTAACACCTCCAGTGCTGCATCTGTTTGTTGAAACATCTCTACTGGTATCCCATCAATTCCTGGAGCCTTGTGTTTCACCAGTTCTTTCAAGGCAGCTTCCACTTCGTCCTTCAACACCATTGGTTCCTCTTCATATGCAACCTCTCAGAATGGTTGGTCATCTACCAATTCTTTCTTGTATGATGACTCTGTGTATTCTTCCCATCTTCTTTTGATGTTTCCTGCATCATTGAATATTTTCCCTGTAGAATCTTTCACTACTGCCACTCGAGGCTTGAATTTTTTCTTCACTTCCTAAAGCTTGAGAAACACGGAGCGTGTTCTTCCCTTTTGGTTTTCTGCATCCAGCTCCTTGCATATGTCACTAGAATATTTGTTTTTGTCTTCTCAAGCTGCCTTCTGAAATCTTCTGTTTAGTTCCTTAACTTCATCATGTCTTCCTTTTGCTTTAGCTGCTGGATGTTCGAGGGCAAGGTCCAGTGTCTCTTTTGACATGGAATTTGGTCTTTTCTTTTTCTCTTGTCTTTTTAAGAACCTTTTGCTTCCTTCTTGAATGATAACTTTTAAGTCATGCCACAACTCTTCTGGTCTCCTATCATTTGTGTCTAATGCATTAAACCTATATTTGAGGTGGTCTCTGAACTCAGGTGGGATATACTCAAGCTCATACCATGGCTCTCGTATACTTGTTCTATTTTTCTTCTGCTTCAGTTTGAACTTGCATATGAGAAATTGATGGTCTGATCCACAGTCAGCACCTGGTCTTGTTTTGACATTTTGTACAGAGCTTTTCCATTGTCTCTTTCCACATATGTAGTCAAATTTATCCCTGTATGTTCCATCTGGTGAACTCCATGTGTATAGTCTCCATTTATGATGTTGAAAAAATGTATTTGCAATGAAAAGGTTATTGTTCTCACAAAATTGTATCATGCGATCTCCAGCTTCGTTTCTGTCACCAAGACCATATTTTCCAACTACTGAGCGTTCTTCTTTGTTTCCAATCTTTGCCATCATAGCTCCCCATAAATTTGTAATAGGAATGAAACACCAAGGTTTTGGTTAATTTTAGCCCTGACTGTGTGAAGCATCTGCATTGAGAGCACCCCTCTAAGAGTTTCCTTTTACTTTTGCAAGGGCTCAAAACTAGCAGTGCACATTACAGTTTACACAGTGGGATCCCGGGTAGATTTTACCCTCAAGCTTCTGCTGTGTGTAGACTCCTTAGCTTTCAGTGTGACTAGAGCAGGGCTTTAGTTTTCCTCAAGCTTCCACCATGGGGGCACTGGTCAGAGTCCAGACTGAAGAGAGCAGGCTGCAGTTCTCCTTGTTGTCTGAGGTGGCAGCAGAGCTTCATCACAGCATCAGTCATGTCAGATGTTTCTGGTCCCACTGGCAGTTCCACCCCTCTGAAGCAGCTGGCTTTAGGTGGCTATGATGAATCCAAGGCACTGTTCCTGTAACTTTAACATCACTGGAAGTGGACAAGATTACAGTAAGAGACCCATCCTAGATGGGCCCCCAGAAAGTTGGATTTATTTCTTAAACCAAACAAGATCCCCTGGTTTGAAGGGGTGTCCTGCCCCTGGTACACTTACAGGCACTTGTACCTAGTCACGGTTTTCCCACAGGACAGTCCCTAAAGCCTGCGTCTGCATTGGTAAAGTTATCTTTCCCTTTTCATGAAAATCACCTGTTTTCTGTCCTTAGATTGGAAGCAAGTGTCCAAATGGAATTTCATAAGATGAATGCCTGGTTTGGGGGCAACAAACACAAAAATCATATAGGATTGAAGAATTTTACCACTGAAAGTGGGCTTGTCAGGCCTGATTCTCTTCATGTTCCTCTCCAATACCTCAAGAACTTATTTCTCACTGCCTCTGTATGTTATAATTTCTCCTCTAGGAAAAAATCCTCTTCCACCTGTCACCTTTGACTGGGCTACCTTTGCAAAACGAAAGAAAAGACATCTTTGAAACCTTGGACCCAACTCAAAAATCCATCCATTTAAAGAATTAGACTAAAGTACTTGGAATTCAATTCTGTCAGGGTCCAATGCTGCATTTCCTCTTGCAGCACTAATTCACTCCATGATGTATTGCAGGAAAACACACCAGGTAAATGGAAAAATTCTTGATCTCTCCAAAGACAATAGCATTTAGATTCACCTTGCTTTGAAAAAGACCTGTGTAATGCAATGAATGGAGGAATTGTTTATTCAGCTAAACAATTATTTATTTGATTTTCAGACTAAGAACCCTTGGGGTGTTGCTCCTGGGTGGTGACGAGACAAAACACCATGACAGAAGGGCAACGGGTGCTGATACACTCATCTTATGTGTGTTTGGAGTGGAGTCTCTGTGTGTGGTCTGTGTGAGTGTGTGTGAATAATATGTGGAAAAACCTACATTAAAAATTATGAAAACGTAAAACAAAGAGAAAATGTATTAAAAATGTTGTACAATCCCACAGTGAGGAATGTGAATTGAATACAACAGGAAGTAATTGTCAGAAGAAAATACAAATATCTCTTATTATGCTTAAATTGTTTAACTTTCATATACTTCTGGGAGTTCTTTAATGAAAATTTACAGTAATACTATTTGCACACAAAGGTAGTTAATGCAACATGCAGGTTATTAGAAAATGGAAACATTTTCAATTAGAAGTTATTGACTATTGAAATCTACAAATACAAATATTTCATAACATATTCAGATTAGAATCTATGAGAATAGATAGAACTACCACTACACCACATTGACATCCATTTAGTCACAACTGTGAGTTGAAAAATGACATGTCTGGTATGTCCTCGCATGTGACACCACCAGGAACTACACCATGTGTAAGTCAGTAGAAGCAATCTGAAGCTCCAGTCACAATCACCCACAGCAAACCATATGAATCTCATTGAATCACAGATAATTTTGCTGGGCATTTCACAGCGTTTGGTGGTATATCTTTCTCTTGCAGCTAGCGTGGCTCTGTTTCCAACTCCACTTGGCTGCACCTCACAGCAAGAAAAACAATTGTTTCCAGAGTGATTACCATGTTCTTCTCCCTACAGTGCCTTATCTTGAAGCTCACCAGGAACAGGTCCTTCCTATGTGACTATGAAACATTCTGATATACAGGGGTGTGGTTTTTAGCATCAAAGGACCTTGGATGCCGCCACAGCACAGGGTGACTGACAAATGTTGTTAGTCACATAGAAATGCATTCATTTTCTCCTACTGAAGTTGTGGTTGGAAGACAAGTTGTCCAATTCACTCTCCAGGCTGGAAAGAAATATGTTACTGTGATTCTGCAGTTTATAATTTGCCCCACCCCCAACACGCCTACTGCCAAATCTCATTTATGACTTTGCCACCTGGGCAGGGTGAAAGAAATCAATTCTATATGAATTTTTGATTCAAACTATTAAATCTAAGAATTCAAATTTGAGTTCTTAGGCCTAACAGTTCAAATACAAATTGTTTGGGATTTCAGCCTGCATTCCGTTCTTCAGCATTAAATCCTGCCACAAGGGGGCGCAGGGAATGCCCCAGGTACTTGCCTTTCTCAACACCATGTTCAACCTAGTCACAGGCTTCTCAGTACCTGTTGACTTGGTGGGATTTTCTCCCACAGAATGTGTGCTCCCTTTGTAGGATGGACTATTTACTTTGCCTGTCACTGAACAGGAAAATACTTTCCATCACTTCCAGTTATGTATTCATCTCTCCTCCCATGGGCTGGATAGTTCCAGGTGTTCTCACATGCAAGGACACATCAGACATGTCATTCTTCCAACTCACAGATCTGAGGAATTGGATGTCAAAGTGGTCTGGTGGTAGCAATATCCATTAACATAGCTTCAAATATGACTATGTTCTCAATTTTTTGGATTTATATATTTAATAACTGAAAATATATACCATTGCTAACAATCTACATAACGCTGCATTAAACATCTTTGCTTGAAAATATTATGACTCTAATTGTTCATCAAAACAACACCCAGAATTATATGCAAGTCAAACTAGCGACACTAAGAGGTATGTGTACCTTATTCTCACAGTTCCTTCCAAGACAGTTGGGTTCTCTTGTCCTCTTAGTGGGCAAGATTAAAATTAATAATATAATAGAGCTTTCTTTCATATCATCTTATTTTTTAACTCTCAGTTATAACCTATATATTACACACACACACACACACACACACTCTACCTCAAAGAGCCACAAGATGGGCATATCAGCACCACTGCCCTTCTGTCATGATGTGTTATTTCATCCACACCCAGGAGAAACAGACGAGGTGATCATGCTCTGATAATCAAATAGATACTTTAAACCCTAGTAAAAACTTTCTCTCTTCAATTTTATTTCTCAGGAATTTACAAAGCAATGAGAACCTGAGTACTATCGTTATTGATGAATGAGTTCAAGTCCTGTGGCAAATAGTTGGTGTGTTTCCCTGTAACACTTCTTGCAATGGATTGGGGCTCTATAGTTCACGCACGCACACAAACTCCACTCCAAAGAGCCATAAGATGAGCATACTGGCGGCCACTGTCCCTTTTCCATGACATTTTGCCTCATCAAATCCCAGGAATAACATAGCAGCTGGTCGTGCTCAGAAAATCAAATACATGCTTATAAATACAAATGAAACCCTTGTCTCTTCAATGGTATTTCTCAGGATTGTATAAAGCAACAAGATCCTGAGTACTATTGTTATTGAGGAGATCAAGTTCTGTTCCATGTTGCTAGTGCTCTTCCCTGGAAAAGTCCACAGTGCCATTATTTGGGCTGCAAATGAAATGAAGCCTTGGATCCTGAAAGAATTGTTTTTCAATTACAGGACTAACTATTTGAATGGGTGTGTGTAAGGCCAGATCGAACATTTCCAAAAGATATTCTCTTTCACCTTGCCATGGTGTCACAATCAAAGTAAAGTCTTGGAAGTGGACTTTGGCCATTAGGGAAATTACAACCTGCTATGCTGGAAGAAGCCTGCAGCTGTAGTCCTGTGGCATCCGATCCCGTCAGATCTCGTGAAGCTAAGCAGGGTCGGGCCTGGTTAGTACCTGGATGGGAGACCTTCTGGGAACAGCAGAAGCTGTAGGCTTGGGAGAAGGACCTGGCAACCCCCTCCCAAAAATCAATCTGCCATTGATAACCCTATGAACAGCAGAGAAGCACTGACAATAGTGTTTCCCCTGTTGTACAGAGGGTCGCTATGAGTCGGATACTGACTCGACGGCACCTAACAACAGCATGCTGGAAGAAATGAGTTCTTGAAGGACTGGAGAGACACATGAAGTGCATCATACCTGGCAAGCCCACTTTTAGTGGTGATACTCAAATTATAACCATCATGATTGTTGCGTCTGTGTTGCAGGGACCAATTTGATTTTACAATATGTTCCTATTGAACACATGAATAAGGACGTCCAAGTAATACCTCAAATCTCATTGAAAAATTTTGAGCAGTTTTTGGCATCGAGAATCGTATGGGTAAGGGAAGCATTCTTGTATTGAGTCAGAAGACTTCGGAAAAATTTTAGAACTCTTCCTGTGGTACTGACGGATGGTAGGGCCTTTGCGTTCAGCTTATCTTCTTACACTTGCCTCTTAAACGTTACCCATCGCAAAAATAAAGTTTGAGATTGAACATGGGAGGAGAGCTGAATACATAACCCAAAATGATGGACGGTATTTTCCAGTTCAGGGGCAGGGAGAGTAAATCGAGCATCCTACAAAGGGAGCACATATTCTGTGGGAGAAATTCCCACCAAGTCAACAGGACTTGAGTGACAGGCTGAGGTACTGAGAAACCATTTGTCTACTTTAAACATTGTCTTCAGAAAGGCATATACCTGGGACATTCCATGCGCCCCCTTGTGGCAGTATTTAAAGCAGAAAACAAAATGCAGCCTGGAATTCAAACAATTTGAATGCAAGATTTTCACAGGATTGTTTACTTCCACCCTCCCCAGGTGGTAAAGTCATATATGATGGTTGGTTAGTTTGACATTTTCATAATTTTTAACGTAGGTATTTTCCTGTATCTTTCACAAATACAAACACAACACACACACACACACACACACACACACACACGCACACAAAGACTCTATACAGCCATAATATGTGCATATCCGCACCCACTGCCCTTCTGTGATGACACTTTGCCTTATCATCTCCCAGGAGCAACAGCCCAAATGATCCTGATCTGAAAATGAAACAAATCATTGTAAACCCTAATTCAAACATCCTCCCTACAATTATATCACTCAGTTTTTTTCTATGCAATGATAACCTGAATATTATCATTATTGATGAGATCAATTATTGTTCCATGTATCTGGTGTGTTTCTCTACAGCACTTTGTGCAGCTGATGAGGGTTGCAAAACAAAATGCAGCCTTGGATCCTGAAATAATTTGATTGGAATTCCTGCTCTAAATCTTTGACTGGATTGACTTTTTAAAGTCTGATCAAAGATTCTTAGATGTCTTTTCTTTCACCTTTTAATGGTAGCACTGTCCAAAGTGACAGGAGGAAGTGGGCTTTTCCTGTAGGGGAAATTATAACATGGTAGGCTGAAATAAATGAGTTCTTGAGGGACTGGAGAGAAACATGAAGAGCATCAGACCTGGCAAGCCCATTTTCAGTAGTAAAATTCACAATAATGTTTTGTGTGTGTGTTAGGAGGCTGATTTGGATTTGTAGTAAGCTCTTATTGAACACCTGAATAATGAAGGCACCATAATATCTCAAATCTTATCCATGAATTTTTAGCAGGTTTTTAGGTTGAGAATCAGATAAGTGAGGGAAGCATAACTGAATTGGATCAGAACTTTTGGAGCAAATTTGACAATTCTTCTCATGGTACTGATGGATCTTACTGATGTTGGTGTTCTACTTGTAATCTTCTACTGGCCTCTTGATGTCTACACATGGCAGAAAAGATTGCGGTTGAACACGGGAAGAGAAGGGAATACATAGTGTGAAATGACGGAAGGTATTTTCCAGTTCAGGAACTAGGAAAAAATATAGAGCATCCTACAAATGGAGCACGGAGGACTTGAGTCAGGGGCTGAGGTTTGTAGAAGCAACATTTCTTCTTTGAACATCGCCTTGAGAAAGGCTACTACCTGGAGCATTCCTCGGCACCCCCGTGCAGCAGGGTGAAATGCTGAGCATGGAATGCACCCTGGAATCACAGACTGCTTGGATTCAAACGGTTGGGCCAAAGAATTCCAATTATAATTCTTAGACTTAGTAGACGGATACGTGTGTGTATTTATGTGTGTAGGTCTGTTTTATGTATGTATATTATCTGTTCTATATATCATAAAATATTTTTTGAAAATTGATGAAATCTTGAAGAACAAAGTTGGAAATATTTCCACCTAACAAGTCAAATAATTAAAAGGAAGTGTTATCTGTAAAGAAACATGAAGAAATATTGCAGATCACTAACAACTCACAAATATAACTAATATAGTATCATATTATTTTGGACCCATAATAACAATTTAAAATTTAGTTTTTCACATTCTGATGGGTGGTACAAAGAAGCAAATACTCCCACACATTTTTTTTGTAGTATTGTGAAATATTTTAACCGTTTTGAAAAGCATAAATATATATGACTAAAGTTTCAAGAGCTATCACAGGGCTCTTATATTTTGACCTAGTGTTTTCATGTCTTGAATTTTTATCTTAAGGAACTGGTCTCAATTTAGAAGAAAATAGGCTATGTAGAGAAGGTTATGAATTTAAAAATTATAATACCAAATAAAAACAATGTAATTTCTAAAGGGAAGAAAGTACTACAATGTTAAATATCTACTAATTTAAATATTTTGCCATTGATATTGATTATTATAGAGATAATAATATGAACAGATACAAGAAAATATGAGGTAAGCCAGAAAGATAGAAAATTATGAAATAGTTTGATTGTTTTTTATGGATCAGAGAAAAGTTAAGGGAAGTAGAACAGTTACAACAATTGTGTTATTTTGAGGTGAATATGGGTGGCTTTATTCTTTATCCTTCATATTTTCTTTCCAATTATTTTCTGTTG
>VMDO01037051.1:0-14644 GCA_007922755.1 Pedetes capensis | reverse complement strand
CCATTTATATTGACATCATTCTTATCTTCCCCCCCCCGCCGCTTTTATTATGATCCAACCTCTGAATAGGATTTTTCCTTCTTGTAATTTTGAATCAGCTCCCTCATATGAGTGAGAACGTGTTGTTACTCTTTCTGAGCTCGTGTTCATTCACTCAAAATAATTTTCTCTAATTCCATCCATTTTGCTGCAAATGACCCTATTTCATTTTTCTTGATTGCTGAATAGTATTCCATTGTGTATATATACCATAGTTTTTTTATCCATTCTTCTGTTGAAGGGCACTTTGGTTGATTCCACATCCTTGCTATTGTGAAAAGCGCTGCATTGAACATGGAGATGCAGGTGTCTCTGTGGTATGATGACCCATCTCCCTTTGGGTAAATTCCTAATAGTGTTATAGCTGGGTCATATGGTAGATCTATTTTTAGTTTTTTGAGGTACCTCCATATTGATTTCCACAGTGGTTGGACCAATTTACAGCTCCACCAACAATGTAACAGTGTCCCCTTTTCCCCCGCAACCTCACCAGCATTTGTTGTTGTTTGTTTTATTGATCTTGGCCATTCTTACTGGTGTAAGGTGAAATCTCAGCGTTGTTTTGATTTGCATTTCCCTAATGGCTAGGGATATTGAGCACTTTTTCATGCGTTTCATGGCTTTATGGACCTCTTCATTTGAGAACTGTCTACACAGTTCCTTTGCCCATTTGTGTATTGGGTTGTTTGGTTTTGGATTTTTTTTTTCTTGAGTTCCTTATAAATTCTAGTAATTAGACCTTTGTCAGATGTATAAAATGTGAAGATTTTTTTCCCATTCCGTGGAGGTTTCCTTGACTCTGTTAATTGTTTCTTTTGCTGTGCAGAAGCTTTTTAATTTCATGTGATCCCATTTATCTATTCTTGTTGCAATTTCTTGAGCAATTGGGGTCCTATTAAGGAAATCTTTTCCAATGCCTATATGATGGAGTGTATTGCCTATCTTGCCTTCTATAAGTTTTAAAGTTTCTGGTTTTATGTTGAGATATTTTATCTATTTTGAGTTAACTCTTGTATATTGAGAGATGCGGATCCACTTTCATTTTTCTGCATGTGGGTGACCATGTTTCCCAGCACCATTTGTTGAAGAGGCTGTCCTTTTTCCAGTTTACTTGCTTTGCTCCTTTGTCGAAAATCAGGTGGCTATAGGTGTGTTGAGGTATATCTGGGTCTTCTATTCTGTTCCAGATGTCTTCGGGCCTATTTTTGTGCCAGTACCGAGCTGTTTTTGCAACCACTCCAGGCTCTAATTATTAATGGATGTTTACAGTTGTTTCTCCTCATTTTGATTTGTGCCACATCAGCAAATGGAGGTCCCTGGGGCTTTACTCCATTTCCATCATCAAGGTGTACTCTCATAAATTTGGTACTCAGCAAATGTTGATCATCATTGCAATCCATACTGAAGATCAAAGATCATAGCCTTCAGTATGGATTGCAACTGGACATCAACAAAACAAAAATCCTTACAACTGGGTCAGTATGCAACTTCACAACAAATGGACAGCTGCCTCCTGGTTCACGTACAGATTCCTCATGAGTACAATTAAGTGCTCTGGTACTCCCATTTTCTGAAGTGTTATCCATAATTTGTCATGATCCACACAGTCAAATGCCTTTGCATAGCCAATAAAAGATAGATAGACATCTTCTGATATTCTCTGCTTTCTGCTAATATCCACCTGACATCAGCAATGATATCCCTGGTTCCCTACCTTTTTTTGAAATTGGTTTGATTTTCTAGCAAGTCCCTGTCTATGTACTGCTGCAGTCACCTTTGAATGATCTTTAGTAAAATTTCACTTGTGTGTGATATTGATGATATTATTCAATAGTTTCCATATTCAGTTGGATCCCCTTTCTTGGGAATAGGCACAAATATGGATCTCTTCCAGTCAATTGGCCAGGTAGCTGTTTTCCAAATCTGTTGGCATAAATGTGTTAACACCTCCAGTGCTGCATATGTTTGTTGAAACATCTCTATTGGTATCCTACCAATTCCTGGAGGCTTGTGTTTTGCCAGTTCTTTCGAGGCAGCTTCCACTTCATCCTTCAATACCATTGGCTCCTCTTCATATGCAACCTCTTGAAATGGTTGGTCATCTACCAGTTCTTTTTTGTATAACAACTCTGTGTATTCCTTCCATTTTCTTCTGATGTGTTCTGCATCATTTATGTTTTCCCTGTAGAATCTTTCACTACTGCCACTCAAGGCTTGAATTTTTTCTTCACTTTCTTAAGCTTGAGAAACACAGAGCATGTTCTTCCCTTTTGGTTTTCTGCCTCCAGCTCTTAGCACATGTCATTATAATATTTATTTTTTTCTTCTTGAGCTGCCTTTTGAAATCCTCTGTTTAGTTCCTTAACTTCGTCATGTCTTCCTTTTACTTTAGCTGTTTGATGTTCAAGGGCAAGTTCCAGCATCTCTTTTGACATATAATTTGGTCTTTTCTTTTTTTCTTGTCTTTTTAATAACCTTTTGCTTTCTTCTTGAATGATAGCTTTTATGTCATACCACAACTTGTCTTGTCTCCTATCATTTGTGTCTAATGCATTAAACCTGTTCTTCAGGTGGTCTCTGAACTCAGGTGGGATATACTCAAGATCATACCTTGGCTCTCATACACTTGTTATAATTTTCCTCAGCTTCAGTTTGAACCTGCATATGAGAAGATGATGGTGTGATCTACAGTCAGTGCCCAGTCTTGTTCTGACATTTGACATAGAGCTTTTTAATCGTCTCTTTCCATATATGTAGTCAGTTTGGTTCCTGTATGTTCCATCTGGTGAAGTCCATGTGTATAGTCACTGTTTATGTTGGTGAAAAAATATATTTGCAATGAAAAGGTCATTGTTCTACAAAATTCTATCATGCAATCTCCAGCATTGTTTCTTTCACCGAGGCCATATTTTCTAATTACTGAGCTTTTTTCTTTGTTTCCAACCTCTGCATTCCAGTCACCAGTAATTTTCAGTATATCCTGACTGCATGTTTGATCTATTTCAGATTGCAGAACCTGGTAGAAATCTTTCCTTTCTTCATTTGTGTCCTTAGTGATGGGTGCATAAATTTGAATAATAGTCAGATTAACTGGCCTTCCTTATAGGCATATGGATAATATTCTATCACTGACAGCATTGTATTTCAGGACAGATCTTGAGATGTCTTTTTTGATGATGAATACAACCCCATTTCTCTTTAGTTTGTCAGTCCCAGCATAGTAGACCATATGGTTATCTGACTCAAAATGGCCCATGCTGGTCAATGTTTATGTGCTCCATTTTTCTTTTAACGATTTCTAATTTTCCTAGGTTCATACTGCATATATTCCATGCTTCAGTTATTAATGAATGTTTACAGTTATTTCTTCTCATTTTGAGTCATGCCATATCAGCAAATGGAAGTCCCTGTGGCTTTACTCCGTTTCCGTGATCAAGGTATACTCTAATAAATTTGGTGCTCAGCAAATGTTCATCATTGTTGTTAGTGGTGGTTATTTCTTTGTGATTGGCCTTTCACATACTTGAGTCCCTCCAGGGTAAAATCAGGATATTTTGACTTGTCCTGCTTTTTCTTCTCTGAAAGATTTTATCAAGATTGTTCAAAAATAGGAAGAGGAGCACTTTGGTTGGTTGCAAAGGACTTGGCATTCTACACAATTCCAGTTGGCAACTTGGCTGATTGCTCCCACTGGATGGGAAAACCAAATGCCTGGGTATATAGACCTCATCTGACTGACTCTACATACTCACACAGAGTACCTTTGAAGCCATAGATGGAAAGGTGTTTCCCTTTTGTACTGGTACTCTTCCTAAAAGAGAGATTTGTGGTCATTACTGTTCTATGGTGAAGGCTGGCTTGCTCATACTTCTTAGAGAAGCGACACAGGAGGAGTGTTCTGAAGGATCTTTAAGCATCATGACACAATCTTGAACTATAAGTTGTCACTGTCATTTTCCAAAGCTGAAATGCTTCTTTAAAGGTGGTCATACTATGGCTCAACATTCTCATCTATAAAATTGAGATAAAATAGTATCGAACCCAAAGAATTGTTAGGAGGATTAAATAGTAGGATCTTTGTGATATGCTTAGTTCAGTGCCAAGCACAGAGGATATCCTAAAAAAATTTTTAAATTTTAAGTTGTTTTTCCCTCTCCTATACTGTCATTTGGGAGAAGGACCTGGCAACCCCCTCCCAAAAACCAATCTGCCACTAAAAACCCTATGAACAGCAGAGAAGCACTGACAATAGTGTTTCCCCTGTTGTACAGAGGGTCGCTATGAGTCGGATACCGACTCCATGGCACCTGACAACAACAACAATACTGTCATTATTTAAAAACAAGTTGAAACAACATGTTCTCTTCCTGGTATGTTCCTGAGTGGCCCTGATGCTTCTGCAGTTCCCTACACAGAATGAATGGAAAATTCCTGCTTTAGAAACTTTATAGGGGGAGGAGGAGGAGATTCAAAATTTAAACAGACCTCTGGACTTAATATCACATATAATCTGCTATATGTCTATCTAGCAAAAGCCCATAGAGATGGGAAGGCTAGAAGTCTTACTTCTTTTTGCCTCCTTTAATATATTGACTTAAAATCAGTTGCTGTGGGACAGAGTTGTAAGTGAAGGAAATAGGAAAACTTTTCTTCTTATCTCCTGTGCCTTGCTTATTTTGAAAATTATCTTTACCTTATCTGACACAAATATGAGTCTTTATGCAATTTTCACCAGGGAGCTACTATTGTAGACTTCCAGATAACTCAGGAATGGAATCATGAATCATCATAGACTCATTACATCTAAGCAAAGAGTCATCAACACATTTTGCTGCTGTCTTCTATCAACAACAGAGAAGGAGGCTCCCAAGAAGATTCTAAATGTACTGTGATCTAGTGTTGTGGTTTTTAAATGATGAAAGTCTTCAGTTAAAGGAAATATAATTTCTCAAAAATATTAACTAAAATTCTTGTTTCAAATGAACACATATCGATGTGCCTTATATCTTGTATTATTTAGTGTTCTTTCCATTTCAAAGAATTTTCATGTATATTGTCTCATTTTATCCTCATAGCTTGATGTCCAGGAGCTCGGGCAGATGGGTTTCTCTCTGTTTACCTCTGCCCAAACTCATCCAAGATTTTAAATATGCTCATCAATGACTGACCCAGAACCCCACCCCAGCTTCTTTCTGATTCTGTGCAAGGTGACGATCTTGGTAAAGTGATTTTTTAAATTTTTGATCTGTCTACCTATTCTTTTCTCTTTTTTGTACTGGGATCAAACCACCATCCTGTGCATATTAGGCAAATGCTCTACCACTGAGCTACCTCCCCAGCCCAAGGTGACTTTATTTGGATGGATTTGACTGAAAACTCCAATCATAGGTCTACTGTACTAGATATAGGATCAGGTTTTTCACATCAATGAATCATTTAATGAATGATCACTTTAATGAATTGTCAGTAACCCACCCATGTCCCTCATGCTGTGGGTGTGTGTGGGGGGGTGTATGCACACCTACTTGCATGTAATGTGCATGCTCTGGACAACTTCCTTTTGCTGGAATCTTCATCTCTGTATTTGCAGGCTTTTCTGGAATTGTGAGAGGTCATGCTGACCTGCGAGACAGGCAAGCAGGAAGTGCCAGGAAATTAACACTGCAGGAATTGACTTTACTTCTCACTTCAAGTCTCTGCTCCCTGACTGCTGCTTTCTCTGTCAGCACCCAAATCAGTGGCTGTACTGAAGCTTTGACTCAAAGTCTGCTTCTAAGGGAAACTAGACCGACATACAACTGGTCAGGTGTTTTCCTACCAGCTGTGAAAGCATTTATCTATTTTACACACAATAGACTGGAGTTAAGATATAAGTACTCCAGCTCCCTCACCCCTCAGGTGGAGGACTCTGAGACATAAGTTTGGGATTGAGCCTCAGCTGTTCACAGTAGTCATCGGAGTGGTAAACACATTTTGTTCTTTGCCTTCCTTCCCTGTCTCTCTCCCTTACACTCCTCCTGGTGCTTCTTGGAACCTCTTCTCATATAAACTGCTTGTTCTCAAATCTAAGACTTAAGATCAGTCTTTTCCTGCCCAGCTGTGAAAACTTGCAGTTTCACACCAACCTCAAAACAGAATAATGTCGTGACTTTCTTCAACTAATACCAATATGTAATATAATATAATCCTTCTCTAGTTCTTTATACTATTATGATTATTCTACTGTTCTTCATCATTTTAACTTTGTAAGATCTTGGCATCCAATCTTGTCAGATCTCAGCAGCTAAGTAGAGTTGGGCCTGGTCAGTACTTGGATGGGAGACCACCTGGTAATACTGTGTGTTGTGGGCTTGGGAGACGGACCCGGCAGCCCACCCCCAAAACAATCAGTCATTGAAGTAGTAGAGAAGTGCTGACAATAATGCTGGGGATGGCACAGTGTCAGGTAGTGTTTTGTTCTTTTGTACATAGGGTTGCTCTGAGCTGCACTGGAACTGATGGCATCTAAGAACAATAACAAGAAGCTTCCAATGAATCTAAAGAGTTTAACTACATTCAATTTGCATTTTACCTGAATAACACACACACACACACACACACACACACACACACACACACAGCTACCCATTTTGCATATGTAACCTATTACACATTTGTAAATTTTGGTTTTTATGTACCAAAACTGGAGACTACACTGGAACTGATGGGAACAAATTCCAAGGATGCAAATTTTGTCCCAATATGGTTTTTTATTTTTTAGTTAGTGGACTTTATTTTATAGTTTATTTTTTAGTTAGTAGAGATTTGTTTAGAAGTGGTGATTTCCTGGAAACAGTAAGGCAGTAAAGAAACAGTAAGACATACTAGGAAAACAGGGCTTTCTACTTGTGTGGGAGATTGTACCAAGTGAGGTCTAAGAACCCCTTAAATGTTAAGTCTCTGAAAATGTACTGAACCACATTAAGATGTTCCATATGCCTGGCAGTTAATGAATATTCTCCTCCAGTGACAATAAAATGGCTCAAAACAACATTTTTTTCCAGTTGGCCCCATCACTGGCCCTGTGTGGTGTTTGCAAATCAAGCTGTGTCTTTTGTTAGCTACATCACCACAGTAAAGATTTTGGAATCAGAATTGAACTGGCAATTTTCTTGATGATGCATAAGGCAAAATAGGGCACAGCCTGCATTTCCACAGCTGTATTGGCATCACTGTGTTTAATAGTTAAAATAAAAAAATAAAAACAAGCAAAAATAAAACAACTTTTGTTCCTCATGTAGGCCGGTGTTTTCTGGGCAGCAGAAATCTCTGTTTTAAAAGACCCCTGTGAGGTTCAGGCTTGTAAATCTCATTATACACCCTGGGCCCACCTCAAAAAAATCTCTGTAGAATTTGATGTGCCCCTTTGCAGAGAGAAATTTAATTTTATATAACAGAATTGTGGGCTTTCAAAAGGATAATTAGTGTAGTGCCTTGTAACCAAGCCATCTGGGAGAAGTGTTGCTTATTATACATTAAAAGGCCATTCAAAATAATATTTTTCATAACATTGCCATTTAAAACTTTAATGTTGCCTTTAAGATTATTTAAAAGTCATTCTTGCTGTCAGAAAATGTTTCTTTGTGTCTTTATTTCTTTAAATTGAACTTATATTTGCTTCTTACCTCAGATTCTCTCCTGTGTGGGGCTAGGAAACATCTGGAACCACTCTCTATGTGCCGGAACTAAGAAACAATGACTAAATCGTATTTATTGTGTATTAAATACTCCCAGGTCTTTTAGCCCCTCTTCCTATGGTTCCATTTTATATTCCTCATTCTCTTCTATTTTACTTTATTATTATTTTAATAGAGATTCCTGTATTAGTCAGCTCCTGTATCACTGTGGCAGAGAACCTGATAGAAACAAATTTATGAGAGGAATGATTTATTGGGGCTCCTCACAGTTAGAGGGTATCAGTCCATAAATTCAGGGCAGGCATGGTGGCAGGGCAGACATGGTGGCAATGGAGTAGGCCTGGAGCATAAAACCTCACATCATGGTGGTCAGGAGCCAAGAGAGCAATTAGAACTAGGGGTTTGGGTAAAACCTTCAAAAGCCCACCCTTGAGGACCCCCTTCCACAAAGCTAGGTCCTACCTCCCCTAACCTCTGTATTAGTCAGTGGGTATGTTGCTGTGGTAGAGAAGCTAACCAAAGGAAACTAATGGGGGAAAATGTTTATTGGGGGCTCATGGTTAAAGGACTTCAGTTCATAATAGTGGCAGGCATGGTGGCAGGACAGGCATGAAGGGACATGTGGCAAAGAACCTCACATCTTGTCAATCAGGAGCAGAGAGTGAATGGAACCACAGGTCTAGGGTAAAAACTTCCAAACGCCCACCCCCAATAACTACTTCCACAGAGCTGGGTCCTGCCTCCCAAAGTTCCATAACATCCCAGGATAGCACTGCCAGCTGGGGACTAAGTGTTTAAACATATGACCTTTGGGGTTACATTTTAAATCTAAACCATAACACCTTGTCCCCTAAAAGTTCCTGACCATCTCATAATGGAAAATGCATTTGGTCCAACTTCAAGTGTCTCCAAAGTCTTAACAACCTCAACCATGTTCAAAGGCCATGTCCAGAGTCTCCACTGATGTTCAAGGCAAACTTAGCTGTGAGCCTATGCAAAACAAAAAACAGGTTACGTGCTTCTAATATACAATGGCATAGAGCAGGTATTCCCATTCCAAAGCCTTTTCTGAGACCTCTCTTCTTGGCTTTCAAATGGCCATCTTCTCTCCGTGTCTTCACGTGGACTTCCCTCTGTACCTGTCGGTACCCAGATTTCCTCCTCTTATAGGAACACCAGTCATACTGGATCAGGGCTTACCTTAGTCACCTTATTTTATGATGCTTGGGACTGAACCCAGGTCCTCATGCATGTTAGGCAAGTGTTCCACCACTGAGCCACACACCCAGCTCCCTGACCTCATTTTAATTTAATAACCTCTTTAAAGCCTCTATCTCCAAATAATCATTCTGAGATGCAGGGGACAACACTTCAAAATATGAATGTGAGGGGGTTGGGAAAGGAGGAGATACATTTTAGTGGGTAAGAGACTCCATACTATCTCCCTTCCGCTAGTCCCTGATAAGGTGGTAGTATATGTTCATAGTAGAGGCTGCCTTGATGTTTATATCCTTCCAGAGGCCTCCTTGCTTCCCCTGGTTGGATGTAAGCGGCACTCACCTCACTCTCTGTCCCTGGAGTGACCTCCCAGCTCCTTGTGCTGGTTTCAGACCCCTCACAAGGGGAGCTCTGCTCAGCCTTCATCCTCCTGGTCACCGCCACTTCCCAGGAGGCTAGGTTGAGTTCTGGGGCCCCTTTCGCCCTTTTACTCAGTGGCCACATGGTGTCATTACCGACTTGGTGGCAAGTGCTACTAAATATGCCAATTTTTTCATTGTGATTTTGGCTTCTGCAGCTCAGTACTCTTTTTTTCCTTGCCTTTTCTTTCCCTAGAAAGTCTCATGGTATGGTTCTTTGGCACCTTTTGGCCAAAGTTGCAAAGCTATGACAATCATGCAGATAGTGGCAAGAAAGTCAGCTTTATTTAACACTCATATAAAGCCTAACATGCCAAATTATTTGTTACAATTTGAATTTTCTCTCTCTTTTTTTCTTTTTTCTTTCTTTCTTTCAGTGCAATTTTGTCTTTTTTTTTTTTTTGTCACTGAATGTCTTTAGCATATGAAGGTAACAAAGTTGCCTTCTTCCAAAGCTTTAGCTACTCTTGCAACTTTGGTTTTGTAGAGTTAACTATGTGAGTTCTAGTGCTTTGCTACAGATGTTGATAAAACAGGTAAATAATATCAGACTTGTACACAGGTGGGGCCCGTTATCTTGAAGGTTGGCAGTTTAGACTTTTGCAGAGGTTCTCAGGGCAGAGCCCTTGGACTTGTAACATAACAGAAAGAATATGAGCCAGATGGGAAACCCAGAGCTCAGGACCAGAGATGCTGCCCTTGTGGGTGGGCTCTTTGGTTCTTTAACAAAACCTGTTGCTGATTTTCCATCTTTACTCCAATGCTGGTCTCTAAGCCCTTTCTAGGGTTTTAAAAACAAAAGCAGCAGCACATGATGGCAGTCACAGACGAATCTATTATTTTTCAGAGAGCAGGATGACTGGGATCCACATTGCTACTCCACTCTTCAGCCCTGGGAGCAACCTGTGAGGTAGCTCAGCCTTGCTCTCTAGCGGTCAGATTCATTTCACAATGGTGGAAATGCAAATGCTTTTTGATATAGGGCCTGGAGGTCTTTGAAAGGAAAGTGGCTTTATTTATATTCGTTATGATCATAATGTGCTGGGATTATTTTCTCAGTAGGTGATATCTCTTTTGCCCATATTTATGAAGCAAAGTAGAAGGCCTTTAATGAGTTTCAAGAGTGTATTTGACTGTTAAAGCACATCTCAGTATATTCACATGTAAATAACCCTTTTATTTGTTCTCTCTGGTGACCTTTTTTCTTTTGGGGGTAGATCACAGTTTGTTGTTGTTTTCCATTTCCAAATGGGAGGCTGAATGGTAATGAAAGATTATGCAAAAAAAAATCCATGTTTAAAATAATGTTGATATGCCACTTGTGTTGTAGGGTAATTATAGTAATTTGGCTATTACACTATATGGAGGCAGGAGTTGGTTGCTGGAAAACACAGTGATAGGGGTGATTCAAGGGATTTTTCATCCCAACTGGCTTTTTGATCCTGCTGACTTTTCTCTTGAAAATCAATTGCTTTCCTTGAATACTCTGAATTCCTCCTTGATTAAATTGGCTATGGGTGGGCTGCACCCATTGCAAGAGGGTCACGGTGAGTTCTGTCTCCTTACAAAGGGTTTTTCACAACTCTTAAAATATGGGCCAAATTTAATCTAAGCAAAGCAACTGGGGAAATAATTACTAAAAATCATAGTCTTTGCACATGGCAACAAATAAAGGAATTAATTCTGATGCCCAATATGAAGCCAGTTATTTTACTACTGACTTGCAAGCCTTCTCCCCACTGCATTTTGCTTGGTTTTTTAGTGTTTTCAGGCCTCAAGGGACACGTGGGCTCACTTACTGGAAGACCTGAGCATCTTTGTGTTTTGTTTTTGTTTTTGGTTTTTGTTTTTGAAATTTTTAATGTACACCTTAATGTGATTCATTCTGACATGCTTTTCATTGTGACATTTCCATATATGCTTTTTGTTGTACATTATTCACATAGGTTCCCCCTTACCCTCTTGTATGCTTCCTCCCCGCATCCCATCCCACCCCCTCATCAAAGACTTCTCTACCATTCACTTGTCTTTTTATGGTAATATTTTTCTATATATCCTTGGGTTCCAATTCTGTTTAAGATAGAAACTTTTCCTGCAGTGAACTTTCTTTTTACCTTGTCAGAACTATTATATGCATTTTCTAGACCATCTACAATAATACCATTCTTAGCTTTTTTTTTTTCTTTTATTATGATCCGACCTTTGTATAGGATTTTTTCCTTCTTATAATTTTGATTCAGCTCCCACATATGAGTGAGAACATGTGGTATTTCTCTTTTTGGACTTGTGTTCATTCACTTAAAATAATTTTCTCCAGTTCCATCCATTTTGCTGCAAAAGGCCTTATTTCATTTTTTTGATTGCTGAGTAGTATTCCATTGTGTATATGTACCATAGTTTTTTTAATCTATTTTGTTGAAGGGCACTTTGGTTGATTCCATATCCTTGCTATTGTGAAAAGTGCTGCACTGAACATGGAGATGCAGGTGTCTCTGTGGTATGATGACCCATCTCCCTTTGGGTAAATTCCCAATAGTGTGATAGCTGGGTCATATGGTAGATCTATTTTCAGTTTTTTAAGATACCTCCATATTGATTTCCACAGTGGTTGGACCAATTTACAGCTCCACCAACAATGTAACAGTGTCCCCTTTTCCCCGCAACCTCACCAGCATTTGTTGTTGTTTTATTGATCTTGGCCATTCTTACTGGTGTAAGGTGAAATGTCAGAGTTGTTTTAATTTACATTTCCCTGATGGCCAGGGATATTGAGCATTTTTTCATGTGTTTCATGGCGTTACGGACTTCTTCATTTGAGAACTGTCTACTCAGTTCCTTTGCCCATTTGTGTATTGGATTATTTATTTTGGGGGGAGTTTTTTTGAGTTCTTTACAAATTCTGGCAATTAGACCTTTGTCTGATGTATAGGATGCGAAGATTTTTTTCCCAGTCAGTGGGAGTTTCTTTGACTCTGTTAATTGTTTCTTTTGCTGTGCAGAAGCTTTTTAATTTCATGTAATCCCATTTATCTATTCTTGTCGCAATTTCTTGAGCAATTGGAGTCCTATTAAGAAAATACTTTCCTATGCCTATATGATGGAGTGTATTGCCTATCTTGTCTTATATAAATTTTAAAGTTTCTGGTTTTATGTTGAGATCTTTTACCCATTTTGAGTTAACTCTCATGCATATTGAGATGTGGGTCAGTTTTCATTTTTTTTGCATGCGGGTGACCATGTTTCCCAGCACCATTTGTTGAAAAGGCTGTCCTTTTTCCAGTTTACTTGCTTTGCTCCTTTGTCGAAAATCAGGTGGCTATAGGTGTGTTGAGGTATTTCTGGGTCTTCTATTCTGTTCCAGATGTCTTTGGGCCTGTTTTTGTGCCAGTACCAAGCTGTTTTTGCTACTACTGCCCTATAGTATAGCTTGAAGTCAGGGATTGTGATTCCACCTGCATTAGATTTGCAGCTTAAAAGTGTTTTGGCTATACATGGTCTTTTGTGGTTCCATATGAATTTTTGGATCATTTTTTCTATTTCTGTAAAGTCAGTCAGTGATTTTAATGGGTATTGCATTAAATCTATAGATTGCTTTTGGCAGAATAGCCATTTTTACAATATTAATTCTCCATACCCAGGAGCAGGGGAGGTCTTTCCATTTTTCAGTGTCCTCTGCTATTTCTTTCTTTAATGTTTTGACATTTTCCTTGTAGAGATCTGAAGGGTCTTTGGTTAGATTGATTCCAAGGTATTTAATTTTCTGGTGGGCTATCATGAATGGTATCTTTCCTGAAATTTCCTTCTCTTCTTGTTTGGAATTGGTGTAAAGAAAAGCTATTGATTTTTGTGTGTTGATTTTGTAGCCTGCAACTTTGCTGAAGGAGTTAATTAGATCCAGACGTTTTCTGGTTGAGGTTTTGGGGTCTTTCAGGTATAGGATCATATCATCTGTAAATAAGGATAATTTGACCTCTACCTTGCCAATCTGTATCCCTTTGATTTCTTTCTCTTGTCTGATTGCCCTGGCAAGGACTTCAATACTATGTTAAATAGAATAGGAGAGAGAGGACATCCTTGTCTTGTTCCACATCTAAGAGGAAATGATTTCAGTTTTTCTCCATTTAATATAATGTTGGCTGTCAGTTTGTCATAAATGGCTTTTATGAAATTAAGGTATTTGCCTGTTATATCTATCTTCTCCAGAGTTTTTATCATGAAAAGGTGTTGCACTTTATCGAAGGCCTTTTCAGCATCAATTGAGATGGTCATGTGGTTTTTGTTTGTCAGTTTCTTGATATGTTAGATAACATTAATTGATTTCTGTATGTTAAACCAGCCTTACATCTGTGCTATAAATCCCACTTGGTCATGGTGAATAATCTTTTTCAGATTAATATGCTGCTGTATTCTGTTTGCCAGAATTTTATTAAATATTTTTGCATCTAGATTCATACGGGAGATGGGTCTATAATTCTCTATCTTAGATGAATCTTTTCCTGGTTTAGGTATCAGGGTGATGGTAGCTTCACAGAATGTATTTGGGAGTGTTCCCTCCTTTTCTATTCTTTGGAATAATTTGAGGAAGACAGGTATTATATCTTCTTTAAAAGTTTGGTAAAATTCTGCTGTAAATCCATCAGGACCTGGCCTCTTCTTTGTTGGGAGACTTTTAATTACCTTTTATGTATAGGAAATGGCCTTGTTTAAGTCAGTTTTGTCTTCTGGGGTTAGTTTTGGTAGGTCATACATGTTAATAAATTTGTCCATTTCTTCTGCATTTTCATATTTTTTGGAATACAGTCTCTCATAGTAATCGCTGACAATTTTGTGTATTTCGTTGGAGTCGGTGGTTATGGATCCGTTTTGTCTTTCATAATCCATACTGTTAGATTTTTCCCTTTTCTTTTTCATGAGGTTAGCCAGAGGGGTGTCTATTTTATTAAACTTTTCAAAGAACCAGCTCTTAGTCTTATTAATTTTTTGAATTCTCTCTTTAGATTCTAATTGAGATATCTCTCCCTTTATTTTTGTAATTTCCCTCTGTATGTTCCATTTAGGGTTGTTTTTTTGTTGGATTTCTAGTGTCTTAAGCCGTGTCAATAGGTCATTTATTTGGCTCATCTTTATTTTATTGATGAAGGCACTTAATGCTATAAACTTCCCTCTTAAAACTGCCTTTGCTGTATCCCATATGTTTTGGTATGATGTGTTTTCATCATCATTTGATTGTAGGAATTTTTTAAATTCCAATTTGATTTCATCAACAATCCATGGGTCATTCAGTAGTGAATT
>VMDO01037050.1:0-14637 GCA_007922755.1 Pedetes capensis | reverse complement strand
CATACACACACACACACACACATATATATATAAATACATACATATATCATTGTGCATGGAAAATGACAGAATTCTTATAGGAGGCAATAATAAGACAAAGGTATTTACCATGGCCACTATATATTTGTTCTGGATGTAATAATCAACATAAGTAGACAAGAGAAAGAAACCAGAGATACATTAAGCTAAAAGAAAGGCTTAACTTATTTGTATAACTACAATACCTAGGAAAAAGTTAAGATGAAATATGCATGATCAATATGGAGAAAACAAAATTTCTATGAATACATAAAAATAAAGACTTAGAAAAAAAAGCAACCCTATATCATGTTCTTGAGTAAGAAGTCTCAGTTTCACAAAGATTCCAACAAAAATTTGGGGACTTAGGCAACTTGAAATCAGTGAGAAGGGTTGGGGAGAATACTGAAAGAAAATTAAGAAAAAAGCTAACCCAATCTAGGACTAGTTGCTGTTAGGTGCCATGGAGTCTTTATCCAACTCATAGCGAACCTACATACAACCAACAAAACGCTATTGTCAAGCTTCTCTATTATTCATAGGAGTTTTCAATGGCAGATTGTTTTTTGGGAGTGGGTTGCCAGGTCCTTCTCCCAAGCCTACAATACCTGGTGTTCCCACGCAGTTTCCTGTTGGGGACTTTTAAAATTATATTTCCCAGCTAGGGTCCCTCATAACAGTCTGAGGGGCTGACCCCTAGTTGACCCCAGGGCTCATCTCACTCACTCAAAACAGCCCCTCCCATCGAGTGAGCAAAGATGGCCCCCAGCCAGCTTGACCAGCCCTAACCGCCCTAATTTTGATTGGCTCCCCTCACCACCTTGCAGGTACTAACTGTCTCTACTTGGCAGTTATGTCCGTTTGCCCTCTGTACCTGCCAGCTGTGTGCCTTGATTGGCTGAACCCCACCATGTGACCCTTCCAGGACCCTATAAAAGCAGGGCTCCTGGACCCCATCTATATTCCCTGTAGCACCACCGATCCCGACCTCTCTGACCGTCTCCTGAACCTCATCACCTAGACCAGTGCTCCCTACTCCAGCAAGACCATCTAGCAAGACGGCGAGATCAAGCCCAGGGGCCCCAAAGAGCCGAAGGCATCTAGCAAGCCATGAAGAACCTCCCAACTCCTCCCATCCTTGGGAAGGAGGGAGGTAAAGAAGGCAAGCCGTGAGAGTCAAGACCATCGGACCTCAACTGAACATCAGTGGCTGTGGCTGCTGCAGGCCTAGAGCCAGCACTTAAAGGGATAGAGCCTTGCTCTATAGGGGCTGCTTGCTCCTTGCTCTCCATCAGGGGAGCACCCCAATAAACCTTACCTACCCTTCTCTAGCCATCTGAAGGTCTCCCGAGGTCCTTCTCTCCCGACATCGACCACATTGTTATGTTGAGGGTTTGGCCCTAACTTTAGCCGGGCTAGAGCTAAAACCCTGACAGTCTCCCATCCAAGTACTAACCAGACCCAACCCTGCTTAGCTTCCAAGATCTGACAGAATCAGAAGCCACAGTAGTACAGCTGCAGGCAGATTTTGAGTAGTAGGATATTTAAATTGAAGTGAAAACAATGTTCAGGAATAAATCCAAATACACACATGTGCCTGCAGCCTGTCAGATCTTAGAAGCTAAGCGGCGTCAGACTGGGTTAGTACTTGGATGGGAGACCACCTGTGAACACCCAGTGCTGTAAGCTTGGGAGGAGGACCCCGCAGCCCATCCCAAAAAACAATCAGTCTTTGAAAACCCTATGAATAACAGAGAAGCACTGACCATAGTGTTTCCTCTGTTGTACATAGGGTCACTATGTGTCAGACACCTACTTGATGGCGCTTAACAACAACACATATATATTTATTTGATAAACATGACCTTTTTTTTTTCAGTACTGCAGGCTGAACACCAAGGCTAACATATGATAGGCAAGTGCTCAACCACTGAGCAACACTTTCAGCCCCCTTTCTAACTTTTTAATTTTGACACAGGTTCTCACTAAATTGTGCAAGTTGTCTCTGGCCTCAAACTCCTGATCCTTCTTCCTCAGCCTCCAGAGTACCTGAGACATAGGTGTGTGTTACAATGCCTTGCTGGATGACACAATTTTTTAGACAAAAGTATAAATCAGTAACTGTTGTTGAGATTCATGGCAGCCACCTAGGGAAATAAATGTTGGATTTATACCACACACTTTAAACTAGAATAACTTCTAAGTTAAATAAAAATTTAAATATTTTTAAAAATAGAAAAATATTAGAGGAATCATTGGAAAATAGTTTTACAATCTAATTAAAGGCTGTTTAAATATGATACAAAAATCAAAGACTATGAAGAAAAAGATTGAGAAATAAATAAAAATTAAAGTTTTCCCATAGGAAAATCTGCTGTAATCAAAGATCAGGTAAATAAAAAATTGAGAAATATGTTTTCAATTCATATTACCAAAGCATAAAAATATGATTAGTATTTTATATAATAAGAGAAATGCAATAAAATTACTCTCATTGTCTTTTATCAGATTGTTAAAAATTTTAAAGTTTGATGATACATATTTATGTAAGTGTAAGAAGATAACCCCAATCAGCCTCTGTGCAAGACAGTTTTGATCATATGTTTCAAAATGCAAAGTACATATCATTTTAATGTCACTCCCACTTCTAGGATTTTATAACACCTATATGATCAAACATACAAAAACTATATGTGTAAACTTAGTTCTTTGTAATTGTATTTCTAATGACAAGTAATTATAAATAATTTCCTAGGGAACTTGTTAAATAAGTTACAGTACATACATAATGGAATTTGAGCACACATAGTGGAAACCTATACAACAACATTGTTGTTAGATGCAGTACAGATGGTCCAACTCATAGTGACCCTAGGTTCAGTCAGATGAAACATTCTCCAACATTGTGCCATGTATATGATCTTTCTTTTTTTTATGTTTAAGCCTATTGTTGCAGCAACTCTGTCAATCCATGTAGTTGAGAGTCATCCTTTTTGTTTGTTTGTTTACTCACCATTCTCCCAAGCATGATGTCCTTCTCCAAGAATTGGTCTCTCCTGACTGCGTGTCCAAATACATAAGACACAGTCTAGCTACTCTTGCTTCCAAGGGTCAGTCTGGTTGTATTTCTTCTAGGATAGATTTGTTCTTTTGGCAGACAATGGTACATTCAATATTTGTCTCCAACACCATAATCCAAAATCATCAGTTCTTCCCCTGTCTCCCTTATTCAATGTCCAGCTTTCACAAGCATATAATGCAATAGAAAATACCATGGCTTCAGTCAGGCACACCTTTAGCTTCAATGTGACATCTTTACTTTTCAACACTTTAAAGAAGTCCTTTGCCACAGATTTTCCCAATGTAATGTGTCTTTTGATTTTTTGACTGCTTCTGTGCATGTTAATTGTAGAACAAGGTAAATTAAAATCTTGAACAACCTCAAACTTTTCTGTTTATCATGAAGTTGCTTACTGACCTAGTTGTAAGGATTTTCGTTTTCTCAACGTCGATCCACAATCCATACTGAACTCTGTTTCAAATCCTCTTCACTTTCAGCAAGCATAGTTGTGTCATTTGCATAATACAGGTTGTTAATGAGTCTTCCTCCAATCATGATGTCACATTATTCTTTATAAAGTCCAATTTCTCAGATTAGTTACTCCACATTGATATTGAAGAGGTACAGTGAAATGATACAGCCCTGATGCACACCTTTCTTGACTTTAAACTGGGGAGTTTTTCCTTGTTCTGTTCTACTGACTGCCTCCTGGACCATGTACAGATTCCTCATGAATACAATTAGGTGCTCTCATATTCCCATTCTTCACAGTGTTTTCCATAATTTGTTGTAATCCACATAGTCCAATGCCTTTGCATAGTCAATAAAACATAGACATCTTGTATTCTCTGCTTTGGGCTAATATCCATCTGACATCAACAATGATGTCCCTGGTTCCATTCAGTTCTCTGTTAATATACGGCTGCAGTCACTTTTGAATAATCCTTAGCAGAATTTTATTTGCATGAGATATCAATGATATCATTCAATAATTTCTTCATTCACTTTTATCCCCTTTCTTGGGAATAGGCACAAATAACAATATCTTTCAGTCAGTTGGCCAGGTAGCTGTTTTCCAAACCTCTTGGCATAAACACAATAGCACCTGCCACAGTCCAGCTACAGCCTAGGATCCAGGGTTTCCTGAAGGCAGGTTGAGGAGTCAGTGATTGGGTAAGAGACACAGTAGCTCAGAGACTATGTGAATCTGTTCCGTTTATTTTTCAGAAAGCTCAATGTTTTATACAATTCTTTAGGCTTAGGTCATGCAAGCAGTAAGAATAGCACATGCAGTTATTCATGAAACAAAGTTTCACAAGTACCTGTTAATCATAACAACCCATAGTTCAAAACACAAACTTTATTATCTCCAGACACCAAGTAGTTGGAAGGTTTCTTTTTTTTTTTAGGCTTTTTATAAATGATAAACTATAATAGGGTATTTGAACTCTATCCTTATTGAACAACAGCCTCTACTCTTTTTCTCTAACTGGGAACCAAGGTCTGTAGATAAGCACCTCTCCATGTTGTGTATCCACTCTTTTCCCCAGCTGGGAGCCAAGGTTGGCCTTTAGACTGATAAGCACCTCCATGTTAAATTGTCAAGGAGGCTTTTGTGCTGTGGAACAGGCCTGTGTCTTCTTTTAATTGTTCTATACTTTCTTTGTAAACCTTAGCTATCATAAATTGGGTCACTTCAATCTAATTAGGGGCTAACAACTCAGTCTGTTGCAGCTGAAGCATAAATTACTTAACACTTGAGTTCCAGGGTGGAAATTGCTGATCAGCTTCAACTAAAATATTGTCCACATAACCTTTACAATTGGAGGTCATTACTTCTAATTCATTTACAAATTCCCTCAGTCATGTCATTCTTTTAGCATTTGTTTTATTAGAGTTTAATACAATATTAGTTATGAGTATTAGTCCTAAACATAAAGTAATCATAATAATTAGAAGCAGTAATCCTATTTCTAGAAAGCAAAAAGCACATACATATTCCTTTTCTCCATCCCCATCCATTTCTTTGAAGATGAGTTCCTTGAACCTCTCTTCCCCATATCCGGACTTTGTCAGACAATATGGTTAGAAATGGCTGTGGCAAGCACCTCCAGTGCAGCATCCGTTTGTTGGAACATCTCTATTGCTAGTCCATCAATTCCTGGAGATATGTGTCTCACCAATTCCTTCAAGGGAGCTTCCACTTCATCCTTCAGCACCATTCATTCCTGATCATATGCAACCTCTTGAAATGGTTGGTCATCCATCAATTCCTTTGGTAAAATGACTCTATGTATTCCTTCCGTCTTCTTTTGAAGTTTCCTGTGTCACTTTATATTTTCCTTATAGAATCCTTCACTATTGCCACTGGAGGCCTGAATTTTTTTCTTCAGTTCCTAAAGCTTGAGAAAAAAGAGAGCGTGTTCTTCCATTTTGTTTTTCTATCTCTAGCTCCTTACACATGTCATTATGATATTTGATTTTGTCTTCTTATGCTGCCCTTTGAAACCTTCTGTTCAGTTCTTGAACTACCTAATGTCTTCCTTTTACTTTAGCTACTTGTTCAAGGGCAAGTTTCAGAGTCTCTTTTGACATGTAATTTGGTCTTTTTTTCCCTGTCTTTTTAAGAACTTTTTGCTCTCTGCGTGAATGGTGTCTTTATTGCCATGCCACAACTCATCTGGTCTTTGATCATTATTGTCTAATGTATTAAACCTATTCTGGTAGAGTCTGAATTCAGGTGAGATATACTCAAGGTCATACCTTGGCTCTTCTACACTTGTTCTAATTTTCTTCAGTTTCATTTTGAACCTTCATTTGAGCAGTTGATGGCATGAATCGGGCTAGAATTAGATGTTTTTCCAATTCATATTTTCTGTCTACACAGAAAACTGCCATTAAGTATTTAGTGGATGCATGTTTTTTTTTTGTTTCATTCACTTGCCTTCTTTTCTTCCCCTAGTGACAAAACTAATGGCACAATAGGACTTAATGTACAAAAAAAAAAAAAAGATAAACACAAAAGACTTCTTTCAGCTTTAGTGAGCTTCTTAGGCAGCCAGCATCTAGCACACTTGCCACTAAGTTGTAGATAAGTGGCCAGCACTCCATCTAGGCTTCACTATCTGTGCAATTACAGTTTAACTGAAGTGTCAATTAGGAATTATCCTTATACTCTTCCTTACTGTCCTCCAAAAAATATTATTTCCTGTTTGCTAACATCTTATTCCTTCATGATCCAAATGCAAAAGTAAAGGCCTAAACTTATAATTCAGTTTCTCTGGGAAAAAAAAATCCTCATTTTTTCACATTTAGTAAAATGGAAGCTGATTGTTAAACTTTAGCTATTAGAAAATTGCAATAGCATCTTGTAGAAAACAAGACTCAGTCAGCATCTCTTAGAGTTAAATAGTATTCTGTTAAATGACAACAGGAACTAGGACATTAAATGAAAGTTCTAAGAGCATCTACAAATGTTGATATAAAACCCAGTGACACAAATTATAGATTCAATATTGGTATCACAATCTGTATGACTTTCCAAGGGTTTCCATTAAAAAGTACCACAAACTAGGTGGCTTACAACAACAGAAATTTCTTGTTTCACAGTTCTAAAGTCCAAAGTCAAAATGGTGGCAAGGTGATACTCCCTGTAAAGAGTTAGGAAGAACATGTTCCAGGACACTTGTCTAGGTTCTAGCAGCCTCCCATGTCTCCTGACTTCTAGATGGCTGTCTTCCTCTGTGTCATCTTCCTTCTGAGCATATACGCCTCTGTGTCCAAATCTCCCCTTTTATTGAGGACACTTCTCATTTTGAATCAAAGACCACCCTGATGACTTCCACTTGATTAATCTCATCATCTGAATTATCCAAATCAGTTACAGGTGACACTCAGAGTATGATTCATGCTTGGGCAAATGATTAAGTTTACTGATGAAACTAATGAAGGGAATTCTGGCTTATAGAAGTTCCAAATCCCAGACCAAACATGAAAATTAGCAACAGGTAGGATAAAAAATAATTTTAAGTGCTATGCTGTTAAAGCCATAGAAATAATTTTAAGCCTAATTTGTAGAGATGAATGCCTAGTATTTTATACTTCCTTTTCCTTTCTTTCTTTTTTCTTCCTTTCTTCCCTCCTTCCTTTCTTTCTTTTATTGTATATATTAATGGGTACAGAGTGATAATTTAGTTCATATACACAGTGTGCAATTATTAAATCAGGGTTGGCTCTTTCATCTTCTTAAGCATTATATAAAAACTTCAATTAACATGTAATGATAATTAGATATTTGTGGGATATAGTATGATTTATTTAAGTTGCATACAGTATAGTAAGATTCATTATAAGATTTTCATAGAGTTGCATCCTGTATTTTGCACTTGTTCTCTCCGTCTTTCCCCTCTCTGTTGTTCTAATCCCCCCTTCCTTGCTCCCTCCCATTAGTTCCCTTCTCCCTCATGTTGGGTCCACTTGTATTTTTTAATCTTAGATATGTACAATTGTGTGTATATATGTTTTTTTTTTCTTTAAGGTAGATCTAGCTCCCCATATGATTGAGAACATGTGGTATTTCTTTTTTTGAATCTGGATTATTTACTTAAAATGATCTCCAGTTCCATCCATTTTCCTGCAAATGACAGAATTTTACACTTTTGCTGAATGATATTGCCTTCTGTATATGTATGTGTATGTGTATATATGTGTGCATATGTACACACACACCCCCATACACACACACACACACCCATACACACACACACACACACACACACACACACACATTTCTAACCCAATCATCTGTTAATGGACACCTGGGTTTATTCCATGCCCTTGCAATTGTGAAAAGGGCTGCAATAAATTTGGAAGTGTAGGTGTCCCTGTGGTATGATGACTTATCTTCCTCTGGATATAGTCCTACAAGTGGTGTAGCTCCATCATATGGCAGTTCTATTTTTAATTTTCTAAGAAAACTTCATACTGACTTCCATAATGGCTGAACTAATTTACAGTCCAACCAGCAGTATAATAGGTTTCCTTTCCCCCCTGCACATTCTTGCCAGCATTTATTGTTTGTTTTGTTGATGCTAGCCATTCTGCCTGGGATTAAATGGAATTTCAATGTAGTTTTGATTTGCATTTCCCTGATAGCTAAGGATATTGAATATTTTTCTTATGTTTATTGCCCATTTGTATTTCTTTTTTTGAGAACTGTCTGTTCAGTTCCATTGCCTATTTATTTATTGGATTACTTGCTACTTTTGTGTTTAATTTTTGAGTTCTTTGTATATCCTAGATGTTAATCCTAGGTCAGATGTATAGGATGCAAAGGTTTTTCTCCCATCCCATGAGCTCTCCTGTTACTATTTTTCCCTTTGATATGCAAAATATTTTAAATTTTATGTCATTCCCTTTGTCAATTCTTGGTGAAATTTCCCCGACTATTGGAGTCTTGTTAAGAAAGTACTTGCTGCCGTGTGCAGTGGCTACTAATGCTTATAATCACAACAACTAAGGAGGCAGGGGCAGGAGCATTGAAAGTTTGAGATCAGAAGCACCCTGTGTAACTTAGCAAGACCCTGTCTGAAGATAAAAAGTAAAATGTGGGCTAAGGGTTCAGCCCAGTGGTAAAGCACTTGCAAAGTGTGTAGAGACCTTGGGTTTCAACCTCGAAGAACTACAAAGAAAGGAAAGGAAAGGAAAGGAAAGGAAAGGAAAGGAAAGAAGGAAGGAAGGAAAGAAAGAAAGAATGAATGAATTACTGACTTGCCAGTACCTATGTGTTGGAGTGTTTGCTTCTAGTAATTTCAAAGTCTCTGGTTTTATGTTAAGATCTCTGATCCAGTTTGAATTGATTTTCATACAGATTAAGAGATATAGGGGTACTTTCACTCTTCAAAATATATGCATATCTGGATTTCTTAGCACCATTTGTTGAAAAGGCTATCTTTTCTCTAACGTGCTCCTTTGGCAGCTTTGTAGAAGATCAAGTGGCTGTGGCTGCACAAGTGTGTATCTGGGTCTTCTATTCTGTTCCATTGATTTTCATACTTGTTTTAGTACCAGTACCAAGCTTTGCTTTCTTTCTTTCTTTTTTTTTTCTTTTGCTACTGTGGCCCTGTATAATTGATTGAAGTCAAGTATTGTGATGCCTCTTGCTCTGCTTTTGCTGCTTAGGATTTTATTTGGCTATTTGGGGTCTTTTGTGCTTCCATATGAATTTAAGGATTTTTTTTTATTTCTGTGAAGTATATCATTGGGATTTTGATAGGAATTGCATTCAACTGTAAATTGCTTTTGGTGGTATATTGATTTTGACAATATTAATTCTTCCAATCCTTGAGCAAGGAAGTCTTTCCATCTTCTAGTGTCTTCTAAAATCCCTTTCTTTAGTGTTTTAAAACTTGCATTGTAAAGGTCTTTAGGATCTTTGGTTAGATTAATTTCCAAATATTAATTTTTGGTGGGATATTGTTAATGGAATTATTGTTCTAATTTCTTTCTCTTCATTTCCCTATTGGTATTTAGGAATTCTATTGATTGTTGAGTGTTAATTTTGTATCCTATTGGTTTGCTGAAGGAGCTGATTAGCTTAAAGTTTTATAATGGTATGTTTAGGGGTTTTAAGTATAAGATCATGTCATCTGCAAATAGGGGTAATTCAACCTCTTCATTTCCTACTTGTATCCCTTTCATTTCTTTCTCTTGCCTTATTGCTCTAGTTAGCACTTCAATCACTATATTGCATGAGTGGAAATAGAGGACACCCTTGTCTTGTTCCTGATTTCAGAGGGACTATTTTCAGTTTTTCCCCACTTAGCATAATGTTGGCTATAGGTTTGTCTCATAAAGCCTTTATGATGTTCATTCTACTCCCAAGTTTTTCAGGAAGTTTATCATAAAGGGATGTTGAACTATGTCAAAGGTTTTTTTCTTCATTTATTAGGATGATTATGTGATTTTTGTCCCTGAGTCCATTGATGAGTTGTATTACATTTATTGACTTATGTAGGTTGTAACAGCTTCACATATGTGGAATGAAGTCAACTTGACTATGAGCATGATCTTGTTGATGTGATGCTATATTTGGTTTTAAGTATTTTACTGAAATTTTTTGTATGAATCTTCCTCAGAGAAATTGGCCTGTATTCCCCCCCCCCTCTGTTTAGTGTCTTTGTCTGGCTTTGATATAACATTGATACTGGTTTTGTGGGATGAATTTGGGAGTATACTTTCTCTTTCTAATTTATAGACTAGTTTGAGGGGGATTTGTATTAACTCTTCTTTAAAGATATGTTAGAATTCAGCTGTGAACCCATCAGGTCCTGGACATTTCTTTTTTGGAAGTTTCTTTAATACAGCCTCTTTTACATTACTTATTATCAGTTTGTTTAAATTACTTATATCCTCTGGATTTAATTTTGCAAGTCATAGTGTTAAGGAACTTATCCATTTCTTCTGTATTTTTGTTTTTTGGGCAGAGTACACATTCTGAAAGTAGTCTCTCTGTATTTCATTAATAACTGTGTTTATGACCCTTTTTCATCTCTAACTTTATTAATTTGAGGCACTTGTGCCCCTCCTCTTAGTTTGGCTAATAGTTTGTCAAGCTTGTTCATTTTTTCATACCACTACAGTGCACTAACTGATTATATCACTGGAGCTCCCTTTTTTATCTTTTTAAGGAACCAACTCTTGGTTTCATTGATTATTTTTTTTTTTTTAGTTTCTAGTTTGTTGATTTCTGCCTTGATATTTATTATTTCATTTTCTTCACTGGCTTTGGGGTTGGCTTATTGCTGTTTATATAATGCCTGCAGGTGTATTATTAACTTATTTGGGCCTTTCCTAAACTTTTATGTAGGCACTCATAGCTATAAATTTACCTCATAGAACTGCCTTTGCTGTGTACCAAAGATTTTGGTAGGTTGTGTTTTCATTATCATTGTATTGTAGGAACATTTCAACTTCCTTTCTGATTTCTTCAATGACCATTGATCATTCAAAAGTTTATTAATTTCCATGTATTTGTAATATTCCTGTAGTTTTCCTTCCTATTGATTTCTAGTTTTGGTCCCTGTTATCTGATAAGATATAAGGAATGATTTCAAGCCAGATGCAGTGATACATATCTGTAATCCCAGCAACTCAGGAGATGGAGGCAGGAGGATCATGAGATTGAGGCCAGAGGCAGCCTATGTAACTTAGTGAGACCCTGTCACAAAACAAAACAATAAAAAATGACTAGGGGTACAGCCCAGAGATAGAGCACTTGGAAAGAATGTGCAAGGTCCTGGGTTCAACTTCCAAGTACCAAAAATAAATAAATAAATGGAATTATTTCAATTTTTTTTTTATTTTTGAGGCTAGTTTATAGTTTTGTGAACTAGAATATAATGTATTTTAGAAAAATTTCCATGTGGTACCAAGAAGAATATGTAGTCTACATTTGTTGGATGGAATAATCTGTAGGCATCTACTAAGTCTTTTTTGTCTATAGTATTGTCCATCTTTGTTGATTTTTTGCTTTGGTAACCTGTTTTTTGAAGTGAGTAGGGTATTGAGGTCTCCCATAATTACTGTGTCTGGACCTATGTGTTCCTTTATGGCCAATAATATTTGCTTTGTGAAATAAGGTGCCCTGGTGTTTGGTACATAAGTATTTCCTATCAATATATACTCTTGGTTGATTGTTCCCTTTATTAGTATGCACTGGCCTTCTTTATCTCTTCTGATTACCTTAGGATTGATGTCAAATTTGTCAGATATTAGTATAGATATCCCTGCTTTTGTTCGCTTCCCCATGCTTGATATATCATTTTCAACCTTATTTTCTGTCTGTTACCGTCCTTATGAATGTTAAGGGTATTTTGAATGCCACAATTAGAAGATGCTCTTTTTTAATATTATTGGCCAATCAGTGTCCTTTAAATGATGAGTTAAGACCACTTGTGCTTAAGGAAATTATTGAGAGGAGTTTGATGTATTTTATAATTTTGACTATTAGATGTGAGTGTTGTATGTTCTTTCACCTCCATTTTTCTTAGGATCTTCTGGTTTATTAAGTTGGATATCCTTCTTTATTGGCTTTGATTTGTTCAGGCATTCTTCTCATGAGTTTTATTCATTCATATGATCTAGCATTTGACTTTGTCTTTCTTCTATATGTAGAATTTCCTTGAACATCATCCATAATGCTGGTTTTGTGGTCTGAATTGCTTATTATGTGTTAAATGCCACTGGGTCAGGTTTGAATCACAGCAATCCTATGTACAACAGAATGAAACATTACCCTCTGTTGGTTCTGAATTGATTAATTTTATATTTATCTTGGAAGGTATTTATTTTCCCATATATTTTAAAGGATAATATTGCTGGATATAGTATTCTTGGTTGGCAGTTACTTGCTTTCAGAACTTGAAATGTATCTTCCATGTTTCTTTGCTTCTAGGGTTACTACAGAGGAGTATGAGTGCTATTCTGATGGGTTTCCCTTTGTCATTTACCTGATGTTTTTCTCTTTAAGCCTTTAAAATTATTTCTTTGCTTTGTGGTTTTAGCATTCCAACTATAATGTGACATGGAGAGGACTTTCTTCTGGTCTAATCTATTTGAAGTTCTGGATCCCTCTTTTATTTCAGTATCTATTTCTACCCCTAGCTGTGGGGGTTTTCAGCTATCTGTTTATTGTATAGATTTTCTATGCCTCTAGTTTAGGCTCCTTCCTGTACCCCTGAGTTCTTAGCTTATGTCATGTCATCTTGTCAAATACATCCTGGATTTCTGATCATTTGCTTTCAATTTTTCTCCTTCTTAGTTGTTGTTGTTGTTAGGTGCAGTTGAGTCGGTACCCAACTCATAGCGACCCTCATAGGGTTTTCAATGGCTGACTGTTTCGGGATTGCCTTGGGAGTGGATTGCCAGGTCCTTCTCCCACTTTTGCAGTGCTGGGATTTGAACTCGGGACCTCAGAGACTGCAGCGCAGTGCTCTACCCACTGAGCTAAATCCCAGCCCTCCTTCTTAGTATCTGAGTGAAAAAGCTCTTCTACCCTTTGAACCCCATTCAATCTGTTCCATACTTATGCCCAATTTTCTTTTTTAAGATTACTACCATAGGAAATTTTTTATAGAATAGAATATACATGAATATTCATGAATAGAATATCCATGAATGTCAACTACAATGCTAAAGCATAGTGGAACATGATTTGAGAAATATATCTTTACTATGTGTTAAGACATCATTTCTCCAGAACTTTTTCCAGTCTTACATGAGGTAGAATGAAAGGTTAATGGTACATAAGAGATTACATGCTCATTTTGCAAATGCCCATTTTAAAACCCAGTGCTGCTTAATCAACTACATAACATCATATAGATGTATTATTCATGGTCTCTAGTTTGTCTGCATACCTCTAAGAAAAGGTTCAGAGGCAATGTAGTAGCTAGGAGGATAACATTGGAAAAGTATGGAGGAACTGAATGGAGAGATTGTTATAAATGTGGACAATGTCCAAACCATACAAGAAAACCAAACTCTGACCTACAACCTCTGTAGTAGTAATCAACTCAGAATGGTCAAGATTTGGCCAAGGATTGAGCGTGTCCTATTTTTTAGCCCTACTTGTAAAGGAAGCCAAATATGCTCCTCAAATCAATCAAACAAGCTGTCCCTATTCTAGTTTTTTCACCTCCAATGTCCCAATGCCAACAACTTTTAATCAGAGTCTATCTAAAGCCTTCCCTTTTCTTCATTAAGAAAATTATTCATCTGCCTACCCTTTTAACCTTGAAATACAAATGATAATGACTGACTCCTACACTACAGTAGGCTTTGAATAAATAGCCTCTGCTTGTTCTCATTTGGGTAGCCTTTGTTTACTTCCACAGAAAGTAGCAACACTTCACCTTAAATGTAGGAGAAAATGATTCCAGTGAAAACCAAAATCAGGGATAGTTAACTCTTCTAAGCTTGAGGAACCTTATTTTTCTATATTTTCAGGAAAGAACATAATGTAAAAGCCATTAAAAACATAAAGCATACTAATTCATATGCAGTTGTCACATATTTGCTGTTTGGAAGACAAAGATTGCAGCTGAGATGTGGCAAGCTGGATAACCCAAATGACCCAGAGCTCCATAATTTTCAAAATTCCCACTATAGTCAAAAATGCTATCCCTTCAAATAATATTCTCAAGTAATCCCTAAGGTTTTACAAAGAATATGTGAGTTCCCATTTAATTCATCATATGTCACCTTTATGCACCATAAGCTCCAAACCTGGTTCATAGCTAACCTACCTATACCTGTTGTTGTTGTTGTTGTTGTTAGGTGCCGTCGAGTTGAGTCCGACTCATAGCGACCGTATGTACAGCAGATCGAAACACTTGCCGATTCTGTGCCAGGCAAACCATCTTATTTATGTTTAAGCCCATTGTTGCAGACACTGTGTTAATCCATCTGGTGGAGGGTTTTCCTCTTTTCCGTTGACCTGCCACTCTTCCAAACATGATGTCCTTCTCCAGGGATTGTTCTCTCCTGACTACATGTCC